>JAODLI010070132.1:0-14290 GCA_027575585.1 Percopsis omiscomaycus
CACAGAGCTGCCTTTCTGTATTCTATACACTCCTCATCGCAGCAAGATATCTTTGACTGCCGGATCAAAGGGAATATCAAATCCCCGTCCGTACAAAAACAGCAAAGCTCGGCCAAATCTTTGTCTCTCTCTTTCGGTCTTGTCATGCCAAATATCAATATTGAGATACATGTTTATCGCCACATTTTCATCTCTGGCTTTTAGCATCCACCATCTCACCTGCTATACCTGGTCCCCTGGAGACTAAACCCGGCATCCCCTTCCCTAATACACGAAGAGCAAGGTGATCCATTTCGAGGGAGCCCTGTTGGAATTATTCATAAGGGATATCAAAATATTCGGATGTGCTGCGGCCCTTAATAATGCATGCTTAGCTTTCGTCTCCATTGCTACAGGGAGCAGGAGTCATCCGTCACCATAAGACCCATGGCTTAGCCGGCGCTCCACCCTAGCGCTGGCTGTCGAGGCTCACAGAGGTAGGGAGGGAGGGAACAAAAGAAAGAGGCGTGCGGCCTCGCAACGGTGACGAGTGCCCCCCCCCCCTCGACTCTGGGAAAGGAGGCGGCCCGCAGGAAAACGAAGGCAGGTCTGTTGACCTTTGGGAAAGGGACCATTGGTTTCACACTGAGTGATAGCGTCAGCCGCCAGTGTAAAACGCCTCTATTAGGAATGCCTGGCATGCTTGGGCGCTTTCTAATTATGAAGAAGGCAAAACAAGTGCCAGGAGAGACGGAGAAGTCGGTCCGTAGCCAGCCGCACGCCAGCCTGGCTCACCAGCTTGTGCTGTGCGGGACCTACCGCGGCGTGACAACCTGTCAGGGCTTACACCCTCAGCACAGACGCACACGCACACACACACACACACACACACACACACACACACACACACTCACAACCAAACATTTATTCGCACACACACGCACCCACATTTAAGCAGACAGGTCAGACACATTCCAGTCTGCGTCATTATGGGTAGGCCTAGCACAGGAAGCCACTCATTTTAAAGTAGTAGATTTGTTACCAACTGTACAGCATGTTGTTGGCCTGTGGGCGTGGCGTATTGCTAGCCTCAAACACAAATGAAATAATAGCTCGCTGCTGCTCCACAACAATAATAAAACATATTTGAGCTTGAAAAGGGACTCAGACAGTCCCTGCAGTCCATCTCATAAAACAACAGGCCAAGACCCTGGGCCTGAAGAAAAATAACCTAACATTTGTGGGCCCACAAACAACGACCAATGATACAAGCCATCTGTGTGCAATTTGGCCTGACTGTTGTCATCCCGTTTCTCTACAAGTTATCCCTAAGCACGTGTCAGTCTCAAACACACACACACACACACATACAGCTACTGTGCAGACAGCGATGAAGGCAGGAATGAACTGAGTTGAGGAGGGGTGCAAAGATGGAGAGAGGAGGGGGGCCCCAGAGATTTACCCACTGAGAGACGGAGGTCAACAGTGGAACACAAATAGGCTTTTACTTCCATGCCCCACTGCCCCCCGACACACACATACACACACACACTCTAATACGGCATGTAACCCTGTGAGAACTGGGAACTCATTAGAGCACACTGCACGGAGACACATTAGAGCTACTGGGAGTACTGGTGAGATTAGGTGTAGGGAGGCCGAACATGAACTTGTCATCACTAGCTGGCATCAGGCTTTTGATAATGTGCAGTCAGCAGGCATGAAGCCTGTATACTGTATGAAATGTATTTTCTTCCAGGAAATGGAAAAATTATACATTAGGCTTATATTACATGAACGCTTCATTGGAGGGATATTTTATTTCATTTCATATTTTCCCGAAAAACCATTATCATTCACAGATTTACTCCTTGATTGTGTTATGGTGTCCCCAGAACACCACGCACTCTTGGGAGTTTCAAACCAAAACAACAATATTTTTTGTCCCTTTATACATTATTAACTGTTCTGCCACATTATTTACTATCCCTATTTCAGCGGTGGGGTGGTCGGAGCCGCTCATATCCTCTAACCGAGCAAGCGTATCTCTGTTATCTCGGTGTGTCTTAATGTTACCAGCTACAATAAAACATCTCTATTTATTTTGTGGCATTCAGCCGTAGCGAAGGTCTGGTTCCCTCAAGGCAATGTCCTTGTGCCCATCCCAGCAACCTTGAGATCCTAATGGATAAGGTTCCTCTGAAATGGAGGGGGGGGCGGCGTTCTGAGGAATAATAAAGAAAATTGAATAGGAAAAATTGAATAAAAGACAGAGATATTAATGATAGGCGGAGAGAGGGGAAAACTGGAAGGCAGGTGGTGATAATTCAAGATTGGGAAATTCATTTTTGTCTTACTCGTTCTTTATTCTTCCTTCCTCTATATCCTTTCTTTCCATTTCGCTCGGTCTCTCGTCCTCTCTAATGGTCTGAAAAAGCCATTGTCTATATTCCTCAAGTCTCAGCAGAAAATTGATTCCTTTTACATTTTTGTCAACCAACTAGTGTATACAATACAAATTTTTTTACATATCCCTATACTCTTTTTTCTGTTGCAGTAAATAAATAGGGTCAGACAGAGCGCTACAGACAGGATGGAGAAAAATTGAGCGACAAATGAGGTGCAGGTGCATGCAGGTTTTGCAAGGCTGCATGCTGACTGTCATAATTGGGCCACCATTTTAGACAGGTAATAGGTTTACAACATTCACACACACGGACACAGTCGCAAGCCAATGGAAATCAGAAACCGGTGAGCACAATTGAGACAGATAGGTTTTGTGGCATTTCTGAGTAACCCCCATTGCTTCAAGGACTCCTGCATCCGTGTCCATTCATCACTAATGAAGGCCTGGTTGGATAGAAGAGCATCTTTCTGCCAGTCGTCCGGTATATAACAAAGCCTCATATACAGCTTATTAACATGAGCCAGATGAGCTATCCATTGCTGCAGGTGTGGCAAAACTGAAGGAGATTTTATAAAGGCTAAACTGTAAAAGGATTAACTTCACTCCCCTTGTATAGGGCAGGTCAACAGTCAGCCTGTGGATCCTCTCATTACCTTCTTTTTCTCAGGTCTCACTGTGGATATACTGTATGTCTCATACAGTGCATACATGTATCATGTCCATGCATAACCTCCACATTCATACCATAAGAGCATCTGAGCAATACAACAAATAACATCAAATATACTAAATAGCAAAAACAAGTGATGGTCAAATGGTGAACTTTAATTTGCTATTCAAAGTATATCATAGAAAATCAGTAAAGGGTTAATAGACGTGGTTCTCTGCAGGACTGTCTCATTTAGAGTACTTTTGACAAAGATTCTGTGCAGCAACCCAGCATTACAACTTGGCGTTTCCATTTGTATGAACTCTTGGGATCTCATTATCCACGATCAAGAGAACACAGTTAGTCACTTCGTCTACACAGAGACTTCTTAAAGCAAATTAAACGTGCTGAACTATTGGAAAGTGCTATTTAATGATGTTGAAGCAAATGTAATTTGAAATACAAAATAAAAAACCACATACCTAAAAAATGTAATTCCTATTATCAGGCTATTCATAGTGCAAGGAATGCTAATTTCTAACTGTTAACACTCAATTACTGCCTTTGCTTTAAAGACCATTCTAATTAAATCAGCAAACTTTATCTTGTTTTGACCCAATTAAATATTGTTTTCTGACTGTGGAACAAATTGCAGATAGAATCACAAGTACCAGCACTTAACGTAGATACGTACTCATACAGACATTTGCACGTATACACAGACACACTAAGTGTGCATTCTCGAACATTTTTCCTACCTTAATGGAGCCAATTACTCTCTCAAACACTAGCATCGGCGTACCTTATTGTGAGCCCATTGATATGCTAATTCCCTTGTTTTTAATGGACAC
Source organism: Percopsis omiscomaycus (assembly GCA_027575585.1). NCBI lineage: Eukaryota > Metazoa > Chordata > Actinopteri > Percopsiformes > Percopsidae > Percopsis > Percopsis omiscomaycus. The sequence continues at coordinate 3,887 of JAODLI010070132.1, forward strand.
TCTCTCCATAATGAACCTGTGGGGGAAAAAAATTCCAGACAAATTATTGTTCACGTGGCAATGTAGATTATGCTAATGAGAGGTGTAGAGAGGTTGTCGTGTCTGCCTAGGCAGGGGGTGTCATATAGCTAACTCTAAATTGCCCCTACTTTTGTACATTAATGGGGTTTTTCTCTACATTACAATACTGAAGTGTGTCAGTGTTAAAATAGTACAGAAATGATTGCATTACTGTGTCTACCCCCTGCTGGGATGTGGCATGTTTCACCAGTGAGTATCATTTATTATTTTCGGTTCTATTCTGCTCTGCCTGGTATGACACTCGAACGGTGACAGCAGAACAGATGGCTCTGGAGCTTTTGGTCCAGAATGCGGAGACGCACTCAACATGTCAATATGAAGGAACATTCCTGCTGCTTCTTCGCTCACAAGCCCTGGCAGGCTCATGTTCCATGTCTCCTGGTTACCTCTCCCACCCCTCCATCGGTTCCTGCTCTCCGACACCTGCCAGACAAGGGCCTGGGACGGAGACCGCCGGACTCAGAAGGGAGGTCACCGTCTCCTGTTTCACTGGAGAGGAATGGATAGATGTGGGACAGGCCCAGCGTGCACGGCCCCAGACGGCCCAGGGCACCACAGTCCAGCGAGAAAAGGGATGGAGAAGAAAGAGGGGAGTGCATTCCTGAGAGGAGGAGATGTGGGATTGAATAACAAGGGAGGACAGGGTAGGGGGGGGGGGGGGGTACTGTTAGTGACACCAGCCGTCGGTGCAATCAGGTTTTTCCCTCTGAAAAGCAGGCTGGGACCAACAAAGCCTTTGGAATGGGAAAGCGGCGACGGGCATCCCGTTCCCTCACCCGGAGCCGGCGGGAGCGCCGAGGGTTCGCGGGAAGCTGTTTAACTGTAGCCCTGCCCGAGCTCTCCTGAGATACTTTACGGCTGTCCTTTGTAGAATGTCACCCAAAACAACCCCTACCTCTAAAGATACCTCTGCCCGCCACGTGTGAGCGGATCAGAGGGAGACACTCATTTTAAAGACAAACAGTGTAGTTTATGTGCCAAGACGACTTGTTTTGTAGTCCCCCGGGCCATATCCCACAGTAGATAAATGTCCGCATTCCTTTTGCTCTACAGATGTAGGTCATGTAGCCACAGTGGTTTGCATCTTGCATCACTTGTTTAATTACCCATCACCATGCGCTGTGGAATTCCTGCTATTGTTCCACGTAGAACAAAGTGAATATTTTATCTCGACTTTGCCCCCTCTATTTTATCACTCCTGTACAATTTACAATTACAATTTGGCATTTAGCAGACGCTTTTATCTAAAGCGACTTACAATCACATGGTGCTATTACATGGAGCAGGTAGGGGTTAGGCATCTTGCTTATCTTGAACAAACTAATAACCAGCCTTTGCATGCGGCAATATACGCCCATGATACAGAGAGAGACACACACGCTAATGTTACAACACCAAAAGAAAACTGGGACATGCTCTATGGAGGGCGGAGGCCTTAGGGTGACTCCTCCAGTGGACGTATGGAAGTCTGGATTAGTCTTTATGGTGGGAACTGCCTGAAACAGTCTATCAGCTATCAGCAGGGCTTGCTGAGTAGAGGTCAGGCCTCAGTACCAAATAGCCCTGCCAGATAGCAGGGTTCATATAGAGACAGCTCAGAATCAAGCCCAATGTCACACTGTGATGTCACACAATTACTGCTGTTTGTTGGTGGTAGTATGGGAAGGCCAGGAGAATATTTCCCTGACCTCCTACTGCTCCAGGACAGGAAGAGGCTAAATAGGGGCCAATTAGCTTTGATTTCCAGCCAATTAAATCCTTTTCTTCTTCCACATTAGTTAGGATATTATCTCTGGGCGCAGGAAGTGACCTGCCCTCTATGGAAGAAAACAAGTGCTTAAACCGAAACACAAACTGTCAGAGTACACAAACAGGCCAAGGTTGCATCAAAAGATTGCTGTGCTTTGGCGAAAGCCATATTGTTCCCATCTTGTGCTTTGGCCGGGAATTATAATATGGCACCTCGTTTGTTTTCACTGGACATGTGTGTGTGTTATTGGCACCATGTTTTTGAGCTCCTTGAGGAGTTTGACAAGACAAGGAGGCAGGGAGAGCACTCAGCCACGCTGAAGAGGAAATTGAAAAGAATCAGAACATTGAGAGTCAGATTTCATGAAATAATAGCTGTGACAAAAACGGGGCAAGGCGAGGCAGGGAGAAAAGTAGAATCATTTTCTTTTTTGCTCTGTGAAAAGAGGCAGAGAGAAAAAGAGGCCCTTTCATATGAATACTTTTAGGATTACAACAAATGTGCCTTGTGTAGACAACTGAACTCACACAGTTTAGTTGAATGCAAATATTGCCTCTGTGGAACTATTTGTATAACTTAAGGTTGGCCAAAGGGCTCTATTAGAAAGGTTATCTGCATTTAGATTCATTTTACTGTAATATAAACTGTGGGTGGGCCTGGTCTGCCTGGCCTCTTTTCTTCTAGGAATTTCTAAATGTGGGATGTTTTCGAATCCTTTGCTTTGCTTTGCTTATCAGGAGAGGGTTCATGCCAAGCGTAGCGTCCTGGATCAAGTCCACGCGCCTGTGGCCTCTGTGTTTTATGGTGGCCTGCCAAGGGTTCTTGTGCCAGAGGTGGGCAGCGAAGTGCAGGCGGTACCGCTGTCTTCCACTTTGCCTCCAGGCCACAGGTCAGACGGACACTGGCTGGACCGGTCAGCTTCACTCTGTGTCTCCAAGCACACACACACACACACATACATGCACACGGACCTGTGCACTAGTGGTCAAGCTAAGCAGGGAGGCCCGCACCATAGGACACACAAACATAGCAGCGCACTAAGTGCTCTCCAGCTCTCTCGTGTTGGACTGGAGTAGGGAAGGGTCCATTTTGGGATTGATTGTGTTGTTTTATCCATTAGCCAGGGGCTCGTCATGAGGTTATGTTCAGGGCTCGAGCAGGCGAGAACGAATGTGCCAGGCGTAGGGGGGGGCTTTTAGTTGACAGGCGAGGAAGTGGAGGGCCTCTTCAACCTGACTACAGTTCTCCTATCTCATGTGGAGTGGCATTAGATTGCTCTTATTACACTGCATGTTTGATCACTAGCAGTCCTTGTTCACGTCGTTCTAAACAATAGCCGTTATCAACAGCGGCGACTCGTGTGAAACACATCATTTCATCAAGTACATTAGTGATGGTTGCATCCGTGAGCCTGTGGTCACATGGCTTTGGGAAGTTGAATGGACTGGATAGGATGGAAAGAAGAAAAAAACGACTCTCTTGAGCGCTGCTCTGATTTACACAAACACACTGTTCTGCCAACTCCGCAGGCCTGTGCCTACGTGTGCGCTGGCGAGAAAGAGAATCAAAGCATGTGCCTAAGTTGGGTGAGTAGGGGTCATGGCCCATTTATTCACAGAAGATATTTCATTTTCTTTCTCATTACTGGAGTTATTACACGAAACAAGGAAAAATTACTTGGCTTGGCTCGGGAAATTAGTTATTCATGACTGTTTTTCTTTTCTGCTGCTCTCTGTAACTGGCTGTGTTTATGGTGTGGGGTAACAGGGACATGTGTAGGTGATTAGGTTGGAAGTGCTGTACAGTAACAAAGAGCAGATCGACTAGCCAACATGTTGTACTGTGAAAGCCATCTGATTGGCTTATTAGAAACATATATGCAATATATGTTGTATTTTTAACAGTGTTACATGGTTAATTGTCATCAAATCACCACCTTTGATTTACCCTTATTAAGCGAAGATATTGTGCAATTCTTCACCTCCTGACAACAAGACAACAGTGGCTCCTGAAAAACTGGCCAGCTGTGTCTTCTGGGTACCCCTGAACTTAGCAATTACTGCTGTAAGTCATGGAAACTGGTCTGATTAACAGTTGTTTATGAGGTTCAGTCACTGCCGTCCAACTAATCCACTAAGTAACTTAGGAAGCTATTTCTGAACACAAATTAACTGTTTTTCTTCTCTGCGCAGGAAATAGCACAGCCAGCCGGCGATGGCATATGATAAACCCTATACGTTCTGCGTCAATGAGACGCTGGGAGTATACAGGAGCCCCAGAGAGATCATTAGTCATCACTGAGGGGAGACATATGGCCTTATCTGTCAGCACTGCAGGAAGGTGCTTCTTTACAACTGTCCCACCGGCTCCTGTCACTCTTAGCCATGCACAACAAACGGGTATAGCCTAATATACAGTAAGAAGAGTGCATCCTGCTAGTGTGTATCTACAGGCTACAAGGCTATAGCCATTGAGGAAGGACGGTAAAATGGCTGAGGACAGATATAAGGATTTAAGAACAGCATTTCCTGGCTTGGCAACTGTGATGACATGAGTTAATGCTTGAGTACTATCAAATGTGTCTGCCGTGCGTGGGATGTTAAGAGTTTTCACTCACTTGATTTTGTTGTGGGCTGAGTTGTCCCATGTGAGGAGATAAGGTGTCCACTTTAACACTTGAGCATTTGTGCGTGGTTGTTTTCCAGACAGTGGTCTGTTTTTTCTGCTGTGTCCTCTTCCCCTCTGCAGTAAATCCTCTGGAAACTAACTTTTCAACTATTTTTGTATTTATTTTTTTAATTTAAGATCGTCTAGGGAAGGTGGGTGGTCGTAAAGGTTGTTCATCTCATCCCACAACATGGGAGTTCAAGAGAGAAAGAAAGCGAGAAGGAGGGGGGGGGTTGAGAAAACTGGATAAAAGGTGAAAGCAGAGAATCAGAGCTAGCGGGAAAGAAAAACCATGCCATCAGTGCTGTCTGAATAATTCATCAGTTTGTTGTAATCGGAAAGCTCACTGCCTTTTATGATGTCATATTTCATCGCTAGTTGACGGTAAGATGACCTGTTAGACAACCACACTAACATCCGGGGGCCAATATAATGTTTTATCTGCAGGGTGTGCCTTGAGATTAGCCTTCCATCTTTTCTTAAACTGAACTGTGGATTTTATTTTATTATTTGTCAACAGCAAAACAATTCACCCTGTTGACCATGGTATATTTATACCGTTGCATTCCTGACAGCTAAACTGTGTTCCTGATACCTAAACTGATACCTAAACTGTGTATAGACCAGTCACTTCTATTAAGGGACGCTCCTCAAATTGTGTCAGGAATTCATGTTGTTGCCCAATCCTTCTGGAAAGTACAATACCACGTGTGTCTTTGCTGTACGCCTTTGTGATTTTTCACTTTGTGTACCTCACGTGAACACCTTCTCTGATGTGGAATTTCTGGTCAACCGCACTGCTGAATGTCCTTAAAAAGCCCTGGTGGACTCATCTCAAAGCCTTCTCTCATCACAAAGGCTTTGTCCTGAAACCACAGAGTGATGCGTGTGATAGAGGAAGGCCTCGGGTACTGAGCTCTCATCCATCGCCACTTCAAAGAATACCCAGCAACTATAGGAGCCTCTCCTATTGTGTGCGACGCAGGTGCGCCGCCCCCTGCAGGCTCTGGAGGTCTCAGAAAGCCGCAGAGACCCATCGCGATGCTATCTCTCAGAGACACAGACAATCAGGGTTGCACACAGACAAACGCGGTACGCGCACACTTTACGCTGACCAACGCCATGATGACAGATTCGGTTTGACCTCTAGTTAGTTCAAAATGCAAGATGTTTTCTTAAGCTTAACTCCCAGCTTGTCGCATTTCGACGCATTTCATTTCATCAGGGGGGAATAGAATGCACACACGTTTTCCGGATTGCAGCCCCTATTCTGTGCTGCCAGGCAGGTCGCGCCCGCATACCGTGCACGGCTCTTCTCTACAACGAGCTGAACGCCCCCATCGGCCCTGCTCCAGAGGGCAACAAGCCCCGTCATATCCCTGCCCTCACTGCTTTTTTCCCTCTCTGTCGAGCACAATGTAGCATTTTAGCTGCTCTCTTATCGGGGCCTTGTTGTCATATTTGAGGCCAGAAAGAAGCTAAACATGGGCATTCGTGGGATGATTGGGTCCTCGGTTTAAGGGGGGGGGGCTTTGTCTGTGGCATCGTGCATCGTGTCTTGGCATAACCCGCCGCGTTCCCTCGGAAGAACGCGAAACACGTCTTATCTCGGGAGGGCCGGGAAACGGCTGGGAGAGTTTATCTCTTCTCTCAAGTCCTAAGCTCTCACGGCTGGATGTTCAGCTCATTGGTTAGATACGGCGGGTTGTGTGTGTGTGTGTGTGTGTGTGTGTGTGTGTGTGTGTGTGTGTGTGGGGTACTTCCTCTGTTTGTTGATCTCGCTATCTCTTTCTCTCCCTATCTCTCTACCTGGTGCTCTCTCTCTCGTTTGTTTGCTGTAAGCGGAGAGTCTTTGCTATTGGGTTTAAGGCCTGCTTGTTTTGCGCCCTGCCCCACTAAAGGGTAGCGAGCCGGTGTGGTCACCAGGTGCTAATGAACTGTACCACCGACCACGAGACCTGACCATGATACGCCGCCGCCTGTGTACACAGAACTGCCGACCTCAAGAAGAAAAAATATATACAGAGAATTCCTCACAGCGTAATGTGTGGAACGCAGAGCTGAGCTCACACACCTCTTTTGGCCTAAGCCCCAGCAGCCACGGAGCACACTAATAATCGTATAATAGTAATAATAATAGTAATAACCTCCACGTGTCATCACAATAAAGGTTGCATTCGATTATCTCTGCCGTCTAATTGGACGATGACAGGGATTATTTTTGCTTCGTGCTGCCAAAGTGGATACGAGCTGTCCACCTTTTTCCGTGGCCAGCTTACAGTAGTCCACCCGTCCGTTTCTCTCATGCATCCCTGCATCCCCTTTTGGCAGGGAAGACTGAAACATCTGGGGCCCCTCCCCCCCCTCTTTCTGCCCTGCTTCCCCTTACCCTCCAACTCATCCAGCCTGTTCTTTCTCCTGCATTTTCCTTCCCCCCTCCTCTGTTCCAGATGGGCTCCTCTTTCTAATCCTTCTATGATGCACAGGGGCTTTGGCCTGACCACATGCCTTTGGATGAAGGGAATGGCATCCATGTTGAGGTGATCTAGGGGTCTGGGCTTCCGCTGGCCCTCCCAGGAGGCACCTGCTCAGTAGAAATGTACAGGGGGGCGGTGGGGGGGGGGGGGGCGGGTTTAGGGGTCTGGTTTGGAAGCTGGTCCATTTTGTGTCAAGTAATATGAATATCTATGTGGTTTTTGACTGAGCAGCCTACCCTGGCATCAAATGTAGTAGAACATTATGGACTATGTGACACGGCGATACATTTAAAATATAGCCATGTTTTTATTCCATGAAAAACAACGCCCATGCATAATACAGAATGGTGGGTCGATCTTCAAGGGTGGACTAGCCAAGTGCAATAAAATTTGAAAAATAAACATCAATTGAACTAGAAGTGAAGCCTTCTTTAATAAGAAGGCTGCTATTTAACAGATTTGTCCAATCCAGTTTTACCCCTTTTATAAAATGTCCAATTTTCATAATTTATTGGAGAAAGAATTGGACCTGTCTAATGGATAACACATGAACAAACTCTATGGACAAACTGACTTTTATTATGAATAAATATGGCCCGAGCCTCCTGTGGTTGTTGAAATATGACCACGGTGGAAGAATATCCATCTCGGAGATAATAAGAGGAGTAAACTGTACACTAATTAAAGAAACCGAAATCATAGCTACGATATACTGTGTGTTTACCCACAATGTACCCCGCCATCCCTCCTTCGCCATTTGCAGACTGTTTTTGTAGTGAGGAGAGGAAAAGACTTTTCTCCCACTTCTATAAATCTAGTGGATATTTTTGAGTCCTATGTGAGTGTGTTGTTGTAGTAGGCCTAAATATTCCCTGCAGCAGGGCTGGGCTCTGTGCCCTGGGGGATAAAACATCATAAATCAGCTCGCCAGGATGTTGCAGCCATGTTAACAGTAGCGCAGAATCTCATGAAACAAAGGAGGACAAACTACAAGGGCACTTGTCTGTGTTTTCCTTCTGTCCGCGCCCCTTGTAATGAAAAGTTATAAATGTAAAAGCCCGGGCTAAAGATCAGTCTTGAAATCTAACACAGTGTCAATTTCACAGGGATCGTAGTCCGTGTTGGCACACTCTCAAAACTCTCCCCTTGGCATTGGCCATGCTCGATATTGCATGTTAGACAACTTGACAACTGTAGTGTAAATCTATAGCGCCAACGTGTTTGACAATGCTAATGTAGCAGGGCCTTCCTATATCGCAGGCTTACGCTGAAGCTCTAATTTCAACTCCCCCCTCTCTCACTCTCACCTTCTTTCTTCCCTAGCATTCCCTGCCTCCATTAGGTTCTGTATCTGTTCTCCGTGTAACAGATCCCCTCGTAGATAGGGATACGGCCATCTTTTCATCTTCTCCGGGTCCATCTGGGAGGGTTTAGGGTTCCATGTGGAAACCATTGGGACGGGGACATTCACTGATCAGACAAAGATGTGCCTCTCTCCGAGCTGCAGCACATGTTTGGATCCCGGGGACTCCTTTTTGGCTTGGTCTTGCCCTCTTTAACATTCCTATGCCCTATATCTCTCCCGCCCACACACCCCTTCCACACTTCAACTTAACCCTGACAACCTCTTCCTCTCCCCCTCCTCTTCCTCCCTCTCTCCCCGGTGCCTGTTAAAGTGATTGGAGGGGGATCAGTGGGGTGGAAATGAAAGTGGCCATGACGAAGGCGTAAAGGATCCGCTGTAGCATTGCTTTGGCTCCCCTTGTGCTTTCACCTCCACACCCACCCACCCCCCTCTTGGGCGGCCCGCTTTCCTCCCCGCAGCCCCCTATCACGTTACCCTTCTCCAGTCACCTCCGCAACAGCCGCTGATGTAATCCTAGCTGATGGTGCTCCCAACCCAGGGACATGTTCTCCTTAAAGGTACACCCCTCGGTTTGATGCAAACATTTTATTTCGGTTTGAAGCTCAAGAGAGTTTGCGCCTCTCTCCCGAGCACTTACTGTCTCGCTTTATTTGTACTCCTCCCCCTAAAGCCCTCCCCCCCCTCAGTTCTCCCAGGCTCACACTGTTTTTTCTAAGCCTCCTCCCCCTCTAGCCACCGGCACTTTTATGGACAGTTGTGTTTTCATAACATAAACAGAGAGCTGGGGCTGAAATGTAGGGATCTGGCGGCGCTGTAACGCAATCCGCAACCACATTGGGAACACATTGGGAAGGCCAGGAGGTCAATTTGTGGCTGATTTGAATTTCCATTGGAAACGGAGTGTATTAGGTTAAGATTTCCACTGCGCCCAATTAAGATGAAAGGGTGACGTCCTCTGCTTAGTGTTAGACTGTTTGACATACAGTGTGCACCTGGTGAACCTTGCATCGACCTTCTCCGGATCTCAAAAGGATTTGTTGAATCACCCGTGGACCACAACAGACCTACTGTAGGCAGCGAGGATTACTGCAACACAACCTTAAGACACACCTTCCCGCACATGCGAATACCCAAACACGCTTCCATATCGCACCGCGGTGTGCCGGCGTGCAGCCGGAGCTGTCTTGTGCTAACTGCAGACCCATCTGGGCGGAGCCATGGGCAGGGGAGGTTGATTATGTGTTTGCGATATCCATTATGACATATAAAACATCAGCGCAGAACCTCCGACTTCATGCGCCTTATAGCCCCGGCCCCGTTTGCATTAGCACCCCCATGGAATAACACTTTATCGGCCTCCACTGTTGACAGTAATAGAGCTGTGTGTTTGGAAGACGGTTGAGGGAAAGTTCTCCTGATCTAGACCCAAGAGCCGTGGCTAATAGACAAGATGCAGACCAGATGTTTTGACCCTACATCGCTGGTGCGGCGGTAGGCGACGGGGTCAAATGTAGCGCTCTGCAATGAAGTGCCGCCGTGTTTGTGGACGACCATTTCTCTGCTGGTGAGAGCGAGCCCGCTGACTGGATACTGCTTCCTGGCCCGGATCACGGAGCTGTCACTCCTGAGCAGGGGACGCTGTGTCGGTGGGTGTCACATCGCATTAGGGAGGCCCTGGGACGACCGCTCGGGCCGTAAAGCATGCACACTGGGGCCCGCTGACCGGCTTACCCACCCCCCGGGTCTGTGTTTGCCCCCTGCCCCCCCCCTTTCTCTCTCTCTCTCACACACACACACACACACACACTCAGACACACACACACACACTCAGAGACACACTCTTTTGCTCTCCTTCTGTCTCCTTTCTTTCCTGTCTCTACATCTCTCTCTCTCTCACACACACACACACACACTCACACACACACACACACACACACACACACACTCTTTTGCTCTCCTTCTGTCTCCGTGCTTTCCTGTCTCTACCTCTCCACACACACACACACACACACACACACACACACACACACACACACACACACACACACACACACACACACACA
>JAODLI010070153.1:0-14288 GCA_027575585.1 Percopsis omiscomaycus
GAGAGAGAGAGAGAGAGAGAGAGAGAGAGAGAGAGAGAGAGAGAGAGAGAGAGAGAGAGAGAGAGAGAGAAGAAGAGAAAGGAGTAGGAGGAATACTAGAGAGAGACAGAGACAGAGGAGACGATTCAAAAGGCGCAAATTACATCTTTATGAAGGCCTTGTGGCATGCCGTTCTTAAAAGACGCGTGTGTGTGATGTCCATCCTCACTTTAATATGGCGAGATGATAAAAACCGCCCGAGGGGAATTTTGGGCCTTCAATGGGTGAGTGTGAACGCCAGTGTGTGTCCATGGAGGATTAGCAATCAGCTCTGACATTAAAAGTGAATGTGTGGGAGGCGTGCGGGCCACATATTTGCGGTCTGACAATGTTTTCCTCGAAATAGAAAAGAGGCAAATGAAAACGGAAGGACGATGAATGAATAGGCAGTGTGAGATGTCCCGCGGTGCTCTCTGGAAATGGAACCGTCTAATTACAGTGCCAAAAACGTAAATACGAAGTAATTTGTCCAAATCCTGTTTAAATGAACACAGTTACTCGAACAAATGACGCTAATTAGAGAGGGAGGCATTATCTGACTAATTAAAAAAATGGACAGATCAAAGAGAAGGTGAAGTCAAATAAATTAAACAACTAAACATAACATGGTATGGTCAACACATGATTTTAATGGGACGGGGGCCAATAACAATAAAACTTGTTTATGGAGAGACATGCATGGCACACTTGGACCCGCAGACTCGCAGATAAACGTGATTCCGCACAAACTAAGCCCCCTTTCTTCTCACATAGTTCTTTGGACCTTCTGGTCGGCCGGCCATACAGTAGATGAGCTCTCACACTAAGGCTAACCCCCTCGGTGCGCTAGCAATACACTGAGAACATTACAGCACTGTATGCATGGAACCGTTTGCTTTTCATCCCCGAACGCTATCCGTCTTCCCTCAGCTTCTGACACTGAGGGGGCTTTGAGATGGAGGAGACGTGATTGGAAACATGTGCGAGTGGTTCACAGGCCTCTTTATGGAACACCGATGGGGTCGGGTGTGAAGACGCCAATACTGCTCTGCGGTGCTGAGCTAAGAAGGAACACATCGGAAGAAGATCATGCGTGAGCGTTCCTCTATGCAGGACAAACGTCCGCGAGTAGAAGATGAGGTGGCTATGAGATATTATACAATAACAGATGTGATAAGATACTGTGAGACACTAAGAAAAGATACATGCAGATACAAAAAGAGATATAATAAAACACGATAAGAGATATTCTAAAAAAGAGATATGGTACGATTAAATAAGGATTCACCATAAAACACAATAAGAAATATGGCAATAGATACAATAAGACATATCATATGAAACAATAAGTGATGCTCACTAAAAAATAATACCAAAAGATACGATAAGAGATGATAAAACAGAACCCCTTATTACCTCTAGTAATCACAATAGATCATTTGATTACAATACCTTTTAAAAAGGTAATAATTCAAAGTTTTCCTCCAATTTGTGTTTATCTCCCCACGTAGGTAGCAATAGGTTATCTCACTGACGTACAGTTCTCTTAGTTCTCAATCGACGTAGATGGAGCATTTGGGTGCAGTTATACTGCGATGGCCGTCTGAAACCAGACCCATCATGCCAGCCTTTGACCTTGGGATTTGGACCAGAGATAACGCTGCCTTATCCCTTCATGCCCCAGTCGGGCAACACCCCAACTGTGACGATATTGGGGACCCGGGCTGGCAGCTGAGCCGCGCGTGACTCACCCACCTTAAGGCGGGCACCACCACGCCCACCCCCATCGTGAGATGACTCATAGAGAGGCTGTTGCGGCGAAGGGGAGGGAATTAATGAAATGAAAGAACGGGTGGCCTGGCCATTAGAGAGCTCTCCCTGCATGCACCAACGGCGCGCTTGATTTAATTTAAGATTTTCAATCTTCGAGGAAGAACTATGGCTTTTCTTTTTCATCTCGTCTCTTATTTCCCTCTCGGCAGTCAATGTTCTGAGCTTTTCAGGCCTTTAAGTGGGTTTTTTTCACTCTTCCCGGGCTGCTGCCATTTCTTTGGAGGCTGAACGCTCGGTTAGAGGGCAGCGGCGGGGTCAAGCGTGTCCGTATGAGGCTGAACGAGTTTATCTGTAATAAAGTTGTGTGTGAAATTCAGAGCAGTTGGGGTTTCCAAATTAATGTGGAACACCTGACATTGATTCTGAACAGACCCGGACCTCAACCTATTGTGTCTTTATTGTCCGTGACACGCTGCACAAAGGCATGCATGCAACCACACACACACACACACACACAAACACGTACAGGATACGCATAAAACGATTGCCTGTTTGTGATTTACTAGGCAACCTCAACCATCCACCTATATGTCTTTATCACACCGGTCAGATACACTGTGGAGACGGGAGACGGCGATAAGGACTTAGTAATTTCGCTGGTGTTGCCTGAATGAATGACAGCACTGTCCTCTCTCTGACTCGTCTAAAACAATCATGTGACAGTGGAGGTTCAAGCTAGGGACCAGACAAATAAACTAAGGGGCAGATATGATGGGCAGAACGCGCTGGGCTACAAAATAACATTAGCTAACTTTCATAACGCACACTTAATTAAAGGGACAATCCGACATTGTGTCCCGCTGTGTATATAGTGCCCCCCAAAACACGAAAGTAGCCCTGATTTGCTACTGCAAACGGACTTGCTTTGTTTGAGAACAGTTTGAAAAGTGTGCGGGCGGGGTTGGGGGAAATTCAGGGAGGGCTGAGTTTTCAGGTGAGGGTCATTGTGTCCTCCGGTTTGAAACCTAAACAGCGTTATTTCTCTAACGGCCACAAAATAATCTCATATTGCCCCTTTACCGATATGCAAACTTTTCCACCTCAGCCAAGGGTATAAACTGGTAAAAAAAAATGTACTCAACATGTTGTTCTTTTTTTTCTTTTTTTTTAAATCAAATATGTCTTTTTTTATTTAATTTATTCAAATTGTGTGTGACAGGATTATTTTGTGGTGATTTGACTAAAAGGGAATTTAAATGAATTCTTAATCACCTGCCAAATTTTAACACAACAAAAATTCCATTAATATTAAAAATCACAACTCCATTTTGGTTCACACTTTTTCCTCCGGAGTCTCTGAGCACGGACCCGACTTGAGTGACATCTCCTGGAACCGTATTTATGAATGGCTATTTATACTGTAGTTATATGCAGTTGGCTGACCGTAGCAAGTTTCCATCATAGCTATTCAAAAACCTATAGCCCTAACCCTAACCCAGGGAGAAACATTTACACATATTACATTTCCAATTTTAAACAAATCATTGGAATGATTACGTTCTGGATGCTTCCTCTGCAAATTACATTGTTTAAAAGTCACTTTCTAGTCACTGTAACACCTAAAATGTATCTACCGGCACTGACAGCTCTCTTACTGTGCCCCCACACAGACTCTGATAAAATAACTAACTTGAACACAGAGGAAAGCCCCTTTAAGGGGCTAACGTTAAGTGTCACTTGTAAAGCCATGACGTCCGCAGTAAGCAGTGATCCATTACAGCGGTCTGCTCATTAGTGCGGGCCTGACAGACCTGAGCTTTTATCTGGGATGTTTATTTACAATAAAGTCAGTGTCAGGTGACCTTGAGTGTTACCGCGTGGTGCGCAGATGAGGGAACGCACGTTTGTGTGCGTGTGTGTGTGCGTGGCGTCCTTCGGAACCAAAACCCTCTGTACGAATCTCGGAGAATGACAAAGTGTACACCTAAATATGTGTGTCGACACGATTGTGTGTTTATTTTCCAACATGTACGATCCATCACGTTCCGAGGAGGAATTCCCTTGTAACACACAGAAAAATAAACTTGGAAAATGAGTAAATCTTTCCCCCTCGCTCCGGGGGTCTTAGCAGTTTCCGCTGACCCTTAGCAGAGAGCGCTTTTTTTTTAAATCCCAGTCACACTGACAGGGAATCCATCTGAGGTTAATGACGAACGCCTGTACACCTTACATCCCGAGTCCTGCGTGGCCGGGAGCAAAAAAGATTGACCCCCGCGGGCCGCTCATAACTCACAGGACAAAAAGAATTTGTATGGACATGGTGCTTCGGTAAGTACGGTACAGCGGGTGTGTCTCTGTGGCCGAAATGGAATCCCTTGACGAAGCCTAGCCCCTTCCGCTTCCAGGGGAAGTCAGCAACTTGCTGAAAATGAGCTATTAGCTCAAAATGAACCCAATTTTAAAAATTGACCCCACACAACCAGCTAGATAATTCCCGCTGCTGAAAATCAAAATAAGACATTTCTCTGGGGGCCAAAGATCAGTATTGAATCATCCCGGAGGCGTAGGGATTCATTGGGTGGTTCGGCTTTTTCCACTAATGCTTTCAGCCCACGTTAAAAGACTTACAATATAGTGTTCTAGGAGGATCAGAGTAAACATTACATAGCGTATCCCTAGACACAAAGGAATTGCACCGTGGGGTAATTGCAGCCTAATAAATAATAAGGATACGTCAATAATATTCATCTTGTCAGTGTGTTGAGAGAGCAACGAAGAGAGATTGAGATCCCCAGTAGTCTAATGGCAGATATGAGATAAGGGTGGTATGGTCTCTATAGTGAAGACCATACAGTATTGAGTGTGAGCAACCTTGGGCACAAAGAGAAAAAAACAGCCTCAAGAAACAGCCGGCTGTTTTATAATGGAACAATCCAACCTCTGGTATTCCCCAACCGATCCAGGAACACATGGAACCCATAAAACCATGAGAGTCATTCGGTATCGCTGAACCGCGTACACAGACTACATGCAGGCTGACACGCTGAAAGGTCTATTAGGGTTCTCAGAACCCGAGGATGGTCTATCCTCCCCGTACCAGGGGAAATAAAATGCAGGATTTCTGGGGGGTCAGTGTGACGTCAATTAAGCTAGGGCGGCTTCCAGAGTAGATTGGCCAATAAGCCAGCACCTCATGCGTTGAGGTCAACTAGTAAAAGATTTTAGCTTTAAAAGATACAATCTTTATGAGAGGGGGGGAAATAAATTCCAAAGTAGCTGAATAAAATCTCCTGTAATAAAATACCATAGCATTATATGGGATTTTGCTCGCAAAACACACAACTTGTAAAAATGATGTTGGGGAATTCATCATATTACCTCAACCGTTGAACCTGTCATCTTTGTTACCCATTCCTCTCGCACCCTTACAGCTGTTGCAGAACATGTGTATAAAATGCCTTTAATCTTACGATATGGCAAACGGTTTGCCCAAAGTCTGTTAGGAAAGTCTAATTAGGCTAAAATGCCACGCTAATGCGGCAAGTGTGATAACACAGGAACTTAAGACATCAAATCCAGGCCCCACTGAACTGTCACGGCACATCCCATTGGCCAGAAATGTAATAGTGCGCAACAAAAGATGTGGAGGTGCGGAAGCCATGCTTGTAGCGCCTAGCTTGTAGCTAGTTAAATTGGGACTGCTTCCTGGCGTGGAGGGAGATAGCGGTCCCAGGCGATATTGAAAGCCTTCCTGCCGTGGGGTTGGCTAAAACAAAACAACCTCGCTACCTGCCCCTACCAGAGGGCTTTTGGCGGTGGTGTTATCCGGACACCATTGGTGACAGGTGTGGGCGATCTTTGATCAATAAGGCACTCCGGCCCGCAGGTTATTCGGGTGAATACGTGATAGACGGATATTCAGGCAAAGAATTGATAGATATTCGGCTATGTCCGGGTAAAGACGCGACAGACAGACAGACAGACAGACAGACAGACAGACAGACAAATGGCAGTGGAATTGAGTGTGTGTGTGTGTGTGTGTGTGCGTGCGTGCGTGCGTGCGTGCGTGCTCGAGCGCTTCATCCCATTGTCCTGACACACAGGTTTGGCGATTCCGATCGATGGCGGCGCCCGGGATTAAATTACAAATTGAGTTTAGCTGGGCTGCTTTTCCCCTCTTTATTTGCGCAGTGTTCCCCCCAGCTTGGCTCCACTCCTGGTTATTTGCCGTGCCCTCTTCCCGGGTAAGCTAATTAACGTGAACCCGGCCCGCGACGCGGCCAGGCGCTCACCCCATCAATCAAGGGGTCGGGGTGTGGGGTCATGCCCGGAGAAGCCACGCCCCTCCACTCACAAAGTCAATACCAGCCATTATTTCGATCATAATTGCATTAGATGTTTCACATAGCGCAGCAAACAACCCCCCCAACACACACACACACACACACACACACACACACACACACACACACATACACACTCAGACTCACTCACTTGCAGGCACTTCAATACTCTCATTGTTTATTGTATTTGCGTTTTTCGGTTAAATTGCCATATTGACCGATCTCATTGACTTCTTTGTTGAGGATTTAATTAAAATCAATTCCAGTCATGGTCAAACAGCAGCAGGCAGCGGCAATCATTATGACTAGGAAAGGTATGATGATAAGAAGCTTCAAACTTCAAACAAGATGGATGACAATCAGTCACCCTCATCATCTGTCATGTTCTGTAAAAGCCCCTGCGGACTACTTGTACTGTACTTGCAATGTACTGTCATCATTTGTTGAAAGTAAATCAGATTAGTTAGGACAACTCAAGTAAATAAGTAGCATAGCTGATTGATGAGAGCAAATGTAAGGTCTGGTTTTCTACTGCTAATCGGCAAAGATGTCAGTGTTTCACGTTTTTAGGCGGAGACCCGAAACAGAATAATTCAAGGCAGCAACAGCGCCATCTATCCTACTGCACCATACAACTCAGGTCACAATGATCATTCAATGGATCGATCTTGTCTGTAGTAGCTTTAAGCACACGTGTATTTGCTGGAATACTACGCCAGTCAACATTTCAGGGGCAGGAAGAACAGCGGCAATAGAAGCGACCCCGATCGCTCGGTTCTCACCACATTGCTAGCGACGGCGGGGGGGCGTTAAAGTACGCCGCCAGCCCTCCGTGAAACGGTACTGCACCCTGTGAGAACAGGTTGAAATATGAGGACGTGAACTGGGAAAATATTCGGCTAGTGGAGCTTTAAGCGACGAACTCTCGAGGATGCAGGAGGACGCTGCCAAGGTATGGCGTAATTAGAGTGGGGCAGATATACGGCGTCTAGGTGGGGTTCGGGTGGGCCCAGCAGGGAGCCCCACACTGCAGCTGTTTATGGCCTCCGACCGCAGGAGACTAACGAGGCGGCAGCAGTCAGAGCGATTACGCTAAAGGTCGTCTGGTCTGGCACTGGGGAGCCACTGAGAAGAGGCTGGTGGGTGCGCAATGGGGACTAATAGGGGGGCACTAAGGCTGAAGGTGGTGGCATCTGCGTGTGTGTGTGTGTGTGTGTGTGTGTGTGTGTGTGTGTGTGTGTGTGTGTGTGTGTGTGTGTGTGTGAAAAAGACCACACCCTACCTCTCTACTGCACTGTAAAATAAAATACAGTTCGATCATTTAGCTGATGCTTTTTTCCCCCAAGTGTCTTAGGATGCGTACAATTACTGTATAAGTGTTACAGGGAGCGGGTAGGGGTTAGGCATCTTGCTCAAGGATGCTTACAGGTACTGTAGGCCAGCCCTGGGGCTCGAACCCACGACCTTTCCGGCTGTAGAGTCAAACACACTGACCACTAGACTATACTTCCCCGTAAACACACTGTAGCTTCCTCTATTTTAAGCCTAAAGGCTGACGATCCATTGTTCATGGGCTCCACAGTATCCCTACCCAGCATGTCTACTGGAACTGGATCATTATTTTCATCTTTTCATTCACTTGTATTGTTTCTCAAAAACATACTTCTAACATGTCGGCAAGGCTGATCGCAGTCTCTGCCGGTGGCGTGCGCTCTCAACTCCAGTCTGCAGATTCAAAGTCTAGTTGTAGTGTTCAATTTAAGAGATATCACCATTTGTATTCAAAATTGAAATATACCTCACATTAAATTCATCCAAAATCTACCTGGAGTAACTTGAGAATACATAATGTACTAACATCAGCCAGGAGATCAGCCCCGCAGACATGCACTGTAAGAAGTATGCTTCTGAGAAGCTAATGTCAAAGCTTTTATGGGTCTGTCATTTTCAGTGGTTAGCGGTCACTTTGAAACGAAGCATATGGACAGCATGAGGGTGAATGAGGGTGAATACCAACCACTGCTGTTTGAGGCAATACAGTACGTCTTACCTGTGTACTGCTAAGTTATCTAGAAGTAGACCAGGACACTGGACCACTCTTTTACTCAAAAAACAGAACAAGGAAAGTTGAATTATCTCAGCAGAAAACATTTGAAACCTTACACTACGTGTCTCTGTGTGAGCGTGTGTGTGTGCATATGCGCATGTTAGCCCTTGTTGTATCCTGCCCACCCTTCTCCTCAGAAGGGACTACAGGAAGTCACGTGACTGGCTCACAGCGAGGACGACTGCGGGCTGACAAGCAAGCCACGGCGGCCCACCGCCACAGGGCAGCGGTGGGCCGAACGTTAGGTCCCAGGCACAGCGTGGAGCAGGGGCGACGAGACGAACAAGACGGCGTGAGAGAGAGAGACAGAGAGAGAGAGAAAGAGAGACTAGCCCTTCCGGCCCGGGAAATCCATATCAAGGGTTTATGTACGCAGGGTGGGTGTATGGAAAACAGTAGGGGATTTTGCCGCGGTGAACAAAAGTGTAGGGCAGACTCAGCGTGGCTTGTGGGTAGACACTGTACGACTACTTGCCCTGGGGGTTGGTCAGATAGACAGGGGGTACACAGAGGTTCAATGCACACGGTGGAGCTCTCTGGGCTGTATATGATATGCTCCTCGTCGGAGCGTTTTATATTATCTTCTTAATACATTCCTAAAATGACATTGATCAGTCAAGTGTAATCAGTCAATCAATTACAACCCTGGTGTGCTGAAGTGAATCCTAGCGTATTGTTGTTGCACACGCTGACCAATAGGGGTGCTATAATAACAAACCCAGACAGAAAAAACAAACATACAAATCATAAAAATTACCATAACAAAATATACCTCCCTAGCCAGCTATTAACGTTGTGTTGCCAGCAATTGACAGATATAGGAATTATATGAGACAAGGGGGGCAGTGTTAACCGTACACTACCCCTCCCCCAATCTCTAAGAAACAAAACTACTTTCACTATGACACTTCAGACTCAACCCCCGCACTGCCTGCATCTTCTGGCACTGGTTTTGTACATGTAGTCATTGTATTTCAGTGATTCAGTCCGATTAAAGGCGAGCTGGGCTGTGGACGAGGACGAGGGGGGGTTGTTGGGGGTTTGAGGTTTTCGACATGAGTGATGGGCTGACTAGTCCGCCTCTTCAGCGAGACCACAGCCTGAATCGCACGCCTGTTGCACAAAGAAAAATAAAGAGGGGGGGGTCAAGGTTCAAACGGAGACACATTGGGACAGAATCAGATCTCTGAAATGAGCGAGCCCCTCGATCGCATTTATTTCACAGTGACTCACCCATGGAAGCCAACAGTTAAAACACAGCTCTCACTGATTGTATGAGAAGAATTGAGGATTCACCAGTCGATGACAGGCCGCGGGGGGGGGGGGGGTCACTGGGAGTGGGGAGGCGTAGAAATTGAGCGACAATTAAGGCAATGATCGCTGGGGATTTTTTGTGTGTTTCGCCCGGGTAGCAATGACAAAACCCTGCAATTATCCGCCCTGAGCCAGGTGAACCGCACGCATTCGCCAGACCACCGGGGGAACAGTGAAAATGAGACAGTTGGGAGATAAAGAAAGCCAGGACACAATAGAGAAACAGTGGTCTCTCTGTCCCAGGCGAACACAGAGAAACCCAAAAGGGCCTGTGCACAATACGAGACAGGGCCAAAACCCCTGACGTGTCCTGTCCAGTTCTAATCATCTGCCCTGTCCGTCTCTGGCTGTGAAAGCAGGCTCATGACAGGCACACCAGTCGCTCAATCACTGCAACTATGGGGGGAGATAAACGGAAACAGATTGCGGGGGAAATTAGAAGGGAAAAGTAGACGTGCTGGGAAGGGATATTGTGGAGACGAGATAGGAACAGATATCGCCCTGTCAGTCATCTCCGTTGCCACGGCTACGTGATGACAGGGCTGTGTTCCAGCAGGGTTAATTGTCTAAATGGGGTCTCAGGCACATGTAACTGTGTGCTGACGTAAACTACACAAACCGCGGCTACACCACATAGGAAGGAGAAAAGGAAATATGCAGTTATTGTCATGTGATTTGATATACTTCACTGTTGCGTAGAAGCATGGCTCACATTTATAGATACAGAGCAAACAGTGTTAAAGGCATGGCCACCTAATTGCATTAAAACATTTCTATATGCAAGATATACTGTACATCCTAATGTATAAGAATGAGCATTTTGACTCCAATCACAATGAAACAAACCCCTTGGTTGAGAGGAACTTTCATCAGAACTGGCTTGAATGTGAATCTGAGGAACAAGAATCACACGCACTATGCACACGCCCCATGTTATATTCTTCAATCACGCTGCCCCCAGTGGTCAAATAGTACGACACAACTTCAGTCACGCAAGCTCCTTCAATGATATTACAAAAACAAGCCTGTAGTTGTGAGTTAGTAGAGGACTGGAAATATCACCTCAAACATACTGGCCCGTTCCCTAACGAGTCCTAAAAGTTTTAAACCGCTTTTCCGTTTCGGCCTTGAAACCAGCCGATATGTTATTAAACACAGCTCTCGCATTAGCACCTTCTGCGATCTAATTGGACCTCGTACGTTACATGACATTAGAGCCTTGGCACACAAAGGCGCACACACACACACACACACACAACAGGGTCACGCTCCGCCAAGCGTGCAGACACTGGGAGACACTGCGGCCCATTAGCGATGGTGTTGGCTCTGGGCTAGCAAAACAGTCGCGTTCACACACATGCTACACTTCCACACACATGCACTGCATATGGCAGTAGGTGGAATATACAGTATATATATATATATATATATATATATATATATATATGTACATATTTTTTATT
Organism: Percopsis omiscomaycus; assembly: GCA_027575585.1. NCBI lineage: Eukaryota > Metazoa > Chordata > Actinopteri > Percopsiformes > Percopsidae > Percopsis > Percopsis omiscomaycus. The sequence goes on from JAODLI010070153.1 coordinate 11,019, forward strand.
TTTTTATTTTTTTGATAGGACATGTAACTGAATTATGTACAGACATTTCAACGCTAATGGAAGACATTACATGTCCCGCTGAGTTATGTTGATGTGAACAATAATGTGCTTGAGATTCAGCTAACCTCATCTGAAAGATAACGATAACTGCTCGGATTTATAACTGACATTATTATTAGTAGTAATACTACTTTTTCATTCTTATCTTCTGTATATTCTTACTATTTCTATGACATTTGTTTCCAGGGGTAACATCTAAAAACCGTGGGGGCAGCAACGCATTCCTACGACGAAGAGAGCGGGCCCCTAGTGGCCAGATTCAGTAAAAGTGTATTGTATTTGTAACTACAGCCCCATTGATGACCATTTTATAGTAGCCCTTTTTAATCCAGTATGGACACAGTTATGGTGCCAGGAACACTGGAAAAGATGTTATAAGATTCTACAAACATATAGAATAATAGATCACAATGTCACTATACTCTTAGAAGGGTACCGCGTATTAAGGTTGGACCTATTCTATGAATATGGAAACAAATTTGAAGTAATGTGATTGTAGGCCTCATACCTGGCCCAACAAGCACCCTGTTTATTAAAAGGCTCTTGGCATATAGGAATCCTCTGTTCTTCTAAGGGTTTTACAGCCAACTGACAATACTGCAATATATACTACAGTATATATATTGTAGTATTATATTGTAATGTGTACAAACTTGGCTGTGTTTTTCATCTGAAATGGCTACTTTACGCTTATTCATAGGAGCTTCAAATAGTCTTAATTGTCCACACCTTCCTTAAAGACACAGGAAGAAGAACCAGGTAAAGAAAGTAGAAATTCAAACAAGGTATTAACTCTAGCGAGGCTCTAAGACAACTGATTTGAAAACTATTTAGGCAAATTGGGGATTTCACTAAATAGTTTCTCCTACTTGCAGTATAGCTGGGGCCCCATTTTCTGAAAGTGGCTCAAGTAATACAAGATAAGATTATGTCTGACTGCTTAGTCTTGTGAATTCACAGGCTACTTCAGTTCCGAGAAGGCAAGTGCAGGATTGATTAGATGATCCTGAATTGATCTGCGTCTAATTTGGGTGCGCTGTCATGTTGAGTGAAGGGACATAAGTAGAGCGTCTAAACCATGATTACCAATCCTATGATCGTCTGACAACCGACGGGCGAGGTATAAGAGACAGCGCTGTATCATTCTGCTGCTGAGAAGCAACAAGCAACTTCTTGCAGGGCGCTATGAAGAATATGAAAATATCTCAATCATCAAAGGCAAAAAGTGCCTACTGCTCAAACAGGACCAGACAACATGCCTGGCGGGACATAGCGGGAAAATGAAATGTATTTAACTGATAAAAACATAGACCTTTTCATCACTATCCTCGTCTTTAATAAGCTACTCTATTTATATACAGTAGGCCTTAGGCCTTTCACTGGTTAATCAGAGGGGAAAAGTGGAGCCAAGATGGGAACAGATATCGCCCTGTCAGTCATCGCTGTTGCCATGGCTACGTGATGAGTGGGCTGTGTTCCAGCAGGGTTAATTGTCTAAATGGGGTCTCAATTGTCTAAATGCTCTGACGTGAGCTACACAAACCTCGGCAACCCCACATAGGAAGGAAAATTATAAATATTAATATTAATATTAATGGTTATTGTTTTTATGGATGTTTTACTTGTTTCCCATAGCTCTAGCCTATACCGGTGTGCGTTTACAGCCTTAATGTGTTTGTACCCCACTGTATGGAGCCGATATGATAATGCTTTACGGATGCCACTGTGTGAATGTGATGAAAACGTTATGGTGACCCCGGTTGACATTGACCAGGCCCCCTGCTTGCTCGCTACTCTAGCTAAACCCAATGTTTATTATGCAATCAATCGCAGTGGCTTTATAACTTTTTGAGCAACGACACCCCCCAATACCCCCCAGCATTGTTTGTGACACCATACGCTGCACATAGCCACAAACTATTTAATTATTCATCTTGTTATGGCATATACTGTATCCATATGACATACAGCATAAAGATATAAACAACAATGAACACCACTGGAAAAGGTATGCATAATTCGATTAAAAATAACTTTTAAAAGGTCAAGGGTTCGAGCCCCAGAGTCGGCCTACCTTGTAAGCATGCTTGAGCAAGATGCCAACCCCCTATCTGCTCCTTGTAGTACTTGTAATTGTGCTCATTGTAAGGATAAATGCATCTGCTAAATGACCTGATTCTAATTCAAATATGTGGAATACAGCCTAGCTAATATTGCATGCTTTAACACTGCTAGCTATTTTTCATTGTACAGTCTACAAAGCTAATGCATAATATATGCATTAGCACTGGTTAGCAATGTATATGTCATAATATGTATTGTACAGTTAGCCAGCAGACTATACTAATCATAGGCAGTAGCTTACCATATTGTACATATACGCTATATCCCAATGCAACTGGGTGTGTATAGTTCAGTCTACTAACTAGATGACATAGTATATCTAGAAAGTATGTTTACGGTACATTCAAATGGCTTGCTACTGTACATCCTAATGCCTGGTAGGCCTACAGTATATGCTACTGCTATATCCTATACTGCATCATGGTATAGCCTACTAGCTAGGCCTATATCTTTATGTTTATTTTATAGTCTATTGTAGGTAGTTATCTCAATGCATAGCAGACAGAAGTAAAGAACAGTCTACTGGCTGGCCTTATCCTAGAGAGCACCGTGTAATTACCATTCAATTAGCATAGCCAGGAGTCTTTGAAAACTAGGGCCTGCTGAATAGGAATGAACTTCCAGCGGGGTAAGATATTTCTGTGGGCCAACAGTAAGGTCAGGGTTGTGGGGTACCGCCGGAAACTATCCAGTACCAACCGAATCAGCCTCCATATCAGCCACACAACTTGCTAACAACTAGACGACTCCCTTTTCTGACCTATACTGCCACTGTGCATCCGACTTTAATTAAAATAAATTAAATTCAGTAATATATAACACAGTATATTCCATTTATTAAAGCACTCACTTGATTAGAAGTAGCTACGCTAAACCAAGGCCTGCTTCATGGGCATTAATAAAGTCCTCTTTGCATAATTAATGGTGCGTTTGGTTCCAAGTACCTATTACGAAGGGTACAGCACGAGTGTCCAATTCTGAAGCCATCTGCTCCTGTTGCACGACCACTTTTTAGAGAGAGAGAGAGAGAGAGGCTGGGGGGGAGGGGTATACAAACACTTAAGGAGATGAAGGATTTAGTGCGGG
>JAODLI010070172.1:0-14284 GCA_027575585.1 Percopsis omiscomaycus
AGTACTTCTAGTGGAGCAGATACATGATTAGTACTTCTACTACAGCAGGTACATGGTTAGTACTTCTACTACAGCAGGTACATGGTTAGTTAGTGTATTTTGTGCCTTCAGGTTATGCGTCATCCAGACCACGTCTCGTCCTCCGTCTACCTGTGGGCGCATCATGAGAAGATCATTGTAATCGACCAATCGGTGGCCTTCGTGGGCGGGATCGACCTGGCGTACGGTCGCTGGGACGACAGAGAGCACAGACTGACCGATGTGGGGAGTGTAAAGCGTTCTGTTATCCTGGAGCAGGTCACTCGCGTGCACACACACACACACACACACACTCACTGACGTTTGTGTTACTTGATCATTGTTTGACGTGCACTGAAGAGAGTATATCTTTGCTATCTCGCTCCCTCTATGTCTCATTCACATACATTTTCCTCATTGTTATGTAGTTTTACCTAACATCATTAGATTATAATACAGTACATCAAATATATTTGATTAGAGCAAATCATAATATGCCAAGCAAGAAGAATTATATATTTTTGCGACTTTGGACATACAGTATATTTACCAATAATAAAATATATTCTTGCCATTAAAAATCTATATTTTTTCTGTATGGGATATATGAATAGTTTCAATTAGATTTAATTAGATTTAATTAGATTTAATTAGTTTCAATCAGAAGAAACTAGATTAAAACTTCTCACCAATGTGGATAGATTTGATTCTAGACCAATCATAAACCCTGAACTAGTCTTGATAATCATCTTTGTAGGCAGCAAGTTCCCCTTCCAATATGGCCACCCCCCCTAGTGATGGCAGCAGTGGGCCCATCCAGACCAACAGAAAGGGCGTTTCCACGGGGACGAACCCTGCGGACCCGCCCAAGATGAAGTGCCACGGGAGGTCAAGATGGACCAAGTTCAGCCTGAGGAGACACCTGCAGAAACACGGCCTGGGGCACGCAGACAGTGTCAGCAGCGTGGAGGAGGAGAGTGAGTGGCGTGCACACACTCACACACACACACACACACTATATACAAAATAATACAGGTGTACATCAAGAACTATGCCACACAATGTGTATTCAGCACACACACACACACACACACACACGGACACTTGCACTATAGGAATCCTATCCCAGTAGTCTTACAATGACTCTAAAGGCAAGTATATGTCACGCTATAAAGCACTCCCATTAGGTCACGCATAGCCTTGTCTGGTTTGTATTTAACACATACACCATGTTTAACTTGTGCTTATTAACTTGTCTGTGCTTCACCAACAGTGATCCAGTAGGCTGGTAGACTAACATTATTTACAGCATAACCCGTGTTTAACTCCCACACATCTCCCCCACACGCACACAACCTGCTCAACTAGTGACGAGCATCTTAGCCAAGAAAAATGTTGACCTTTTCACCAGAAAATTGTTCCCCGCCCCTGCTGTAGAACCTTCTGGAAAAGCCTGTTATTCTCATCTGTCCTTTTGGATAGTAGCTAGTCAGTGTTGTAGCGCTTATCTGCTCTGCTACAGAATTTTGGCATCGGACATGTACAACATGTACCAACTTTGTAGCTTAGGGGAAGTTTAGATAAGTTGACGGGCCCGTCTGGTCGCGAGTCGTAACTGCACTGTGTTTTTGAAAGCTGTCGTATACATTTTAATTTTACAATGCAATTGCTTTGTCAATGACTCTGAGGCAAAGACGAGTCTGTTACCATTGTAACTCTCTTCCTTATACATAAACTGCATCCAGTGCACCAATTTATTTTGCATCACTGCACTATCCAGTACAGTGACACATAGGAAGACCAATTCAAATACTAATGGCAATTCCCAATTTCCCAGTTTAAATGTCAATATTAAAAAAACATGTATTTTTTATGTAAAATTGTCCTCTGTAACTTTAGCTGGATTAGCAAGTCTATTGCTTAGGAATATATCTATTTCTTGTGGAATCGGGTCAAAATGGGGCTGTGACTGAAAAACTTTTAATTTTCACGTGGTGGCGGTTACCTAAGAGAGATTATTGTGCTAGTGCTAGTATTTAGTGTCTCAGTGTTTGTGACCGCTCTGTCCAGGTTGGTCAAACAGCATCACCAGCCAACATAATCTGATACCCAATAGGCTGTCAGAACTGAAAATAGCCCCTCCTATTGGCCAGTCCCACGCTGGTGAGTCCAGCTGCTGATAGATGGGGCTGTGGAGGCGGGGCTTAGCACATCGCCCTGCCACCAAATTCCCATCTTCCAATGTGCTTTGCTGTGGTTTGGCTCTGTGTAAAGTATGTTCCTTTGTAAAAGTTCCTGTCTGTCTGCTAAACACTTTCTATATACTGATAAATAACAAAGACCAAAATACTGTATGCGTTGTTTAAACAATTAGGATAAATGGTCAAATGCAGCTTCTGTGTGTTCATGGAAAGAGTCCCATCCAGAACCAAATGGTTTGGAGAGGGATGCACACAGCTGAGCTTTTGTTTTATTTTGGGACATCTCTGAAAGAGTTTCTCAACACCCAAGAAAGAGTGAGAGTTTCATTTATTACAGTAATTACTATGGGTTGTAATCACATACTGTCTTTACACAGACACGCACACAATACCCGTTCTCTCTCAGTCACACTCTCCACATTAAACACATGTGTTGTTTCTCTATCTCTGTCTAACTTACACATTGACCGCAAAACACAAAACTAGAGAAGAATCAGTCAGGAAGGATAAGGAGAGAGCAATTGTCTGTGTCCGCCACCTGCAAAACCATTTCCTTTTTGGGGGTTGTCTTGCTGTTGCCTCTCCAGTGCCCCTGTTGTCACTTTCATTTGCACCAAAACAGGTGACATTGATTCACAATCCCTTATGCATCCTAACTGGACAGATTAATATCCCTGGAATTTAATTGACTTGGTGTTATACTGTGATGATTATGTGTTCCCTTCATTCTTTTGAGCAGTGTAGAATAACTCCTGTGTATTCTGTGTAGTGACCTGACCAATGTCAGTGTATTCCTCCCTGACCACAGGCTCGGTCCCAGCTGCCTTTTAAAACGGCTAGAGTCCGCTACTCAAGAAACCAACCCTGGACGCATCTGCACCTCAAAACTACAGACTGGTATCTCTGCTTTCTGTCCTATCCAAAACATTCGAACGTGCAGTCTCTGACTAACTGTCCTCCTACCTCTCACAACACAATCTCCTGGGCCCCCACCAATCTGGGTGTTCAAGGCTGCTCACTCCACTGAAACCGCTCTTCTCATGGTAACAGAAGCCCTGCATGCCGCGAAAGCCTCCTCCCTCTCCTCAGTCCTCATTCTCCTAGACCTATCTGCAGCATTTGACAGTAAACCACCAGGTCCTTCTATCGCATTGCCAACTCGGTGCTCTCCTGGTTTGACTCCTATCTGTCAGATCGCTCCTATTGAGTCCTCTGGAATGGACACCTGTCCAAACCCTGCCCACTCACCACTGGGGCTCCACAAGGATCTGTACTGGGACCCTTACTCTTCTCACTGTACACTAGATCTCTTGGCTCGGAAATCTCTTCTCACAGATTCTCCTACCACTGCTATGCCGATGACACCAAACTCATTCTCATTCTCATTCCCCCCATCTGACACGCAGATCTCAACCAGAATCTCTAATTGTCTCGCTGACATCAATGCTTGGATGTCTTCGCGTCACCTCAAGCTCAACCTTGAAAAGACAGATCTACTCTACCTCCCGGCAAAGAACTGCCCCCAAATGGACCTGTCCGTTACCCTTGAGAACACCTCAGTGTCCTCCTGTGAAACTACAAAGAACCTCAGAGATGTCCTGGACAATCAACTGTCCTGCACAGCCAACATTGCTGCAACAACCCGAGCCTGCAGATTTGCCCTATAAAATATCAGAATGATAAGGCCTTTCCTCACAAACGAAGCGGCACAGCTCCTAGTCTGAGCTGTAGTAATCTCACGTCTAGACTACCGCAACTCTCTACTCGCCGGATTACCGGTCTCTGCTACCAAACCCCTACAATGAATCCAAAATGCAGCAATTTCCTTCTTTCTTCTCTGTTAGATCAGCTCTAAGAATATAAAGCACTTCACAGTTAGCAATTATTGACTGTTTGAAGAGTGAATGATAACTTTCGATTATTGCAATTATTGACTGTTTGGAGGAGCCAATGATAACTTTCGAGTAATGTTGTGCAAATGCGCAAAAAGTGAAGTAACCTTGTTACATGATGTTGCGCCTATTCAGGAAGAATGTTATTTTCTTGCAAAAACTGGTGGTTAACCAGTTCAACTGTTGACAAATGTACTAATTGTAAGTCGCTTTGGATTAAATGTGTAGTGTGCCCTCACCATGCAGCTAACTGCTATTGTTCACACTAAGAATGTCTTAGTCTTGACTTAATCGATCTTTATCATCCCTTCGCAACTGGATTATTGCTACAACCACATCCTCTATTGCAGAAGTATATTAATAAGAATTTGCAAGCCAGAGTTCAGTGTTTAAGCAGTGTTTGTTTTGTGCATGACTCATACATGCATGGCCTACCTGTAAGCCTCCTTGAGCAAGATGCCTAACCCCTATTTTCTCCATGTATTAGCAGCATGTAATTGTAAGTCGCTTTGGATAAAAGCGTCTGCTACATGACCTGCATTGATTTTTCGTGATGGGTATTAATTGGTTGTTTCTCTCTCTCTCTTTGTATGCGTATGTGTGTTAGGGAGTGGTTTTGCACAAAGTCTACACATGGGTGTTGGACAGCTGGTTGGAGAGACGAGATTCTGGCACGGGAAAGACTACTGCAACTTTGTCCACAAAGACTGGATCCAACTGGACAAGCCATTTGATGGTACTGGAGGCCAACTGTCAACTGTTCTATTCACCTCAATTCAGTTCACTTTATGTTCAGTTTAATTCTGTTAAATTCTGTTCAAACTAAATTTACTTTGAATTGGTTTAGTTTATATCCAATACATTTAGGTTAGTTCAATTAAACTAATTTCACTTTAATTCAGTTTAAATCTGCATAGTTTCAATAATGCAATAATTTCCAATAATTCATATCAGATTTTATCCTGATTAACATTAGATGAAAACTATATTTAATTTCTTCAGTTTAGTTCAATTCAACTCAATTCAAATGTGTTTGCTTTTCCCAGATCAATAGTCACTGTGTAATGTATGTATGATAGTTCTCTAATCTCAACTTTTTCAAAACACACGACCCCTAACTTTTCTTTCTGGTCTGACCTAGTTTTTCTGCTATTGTTAAGATTTTATCGACCGTCATGCAACCCCCAGAATGCCTTGGCACGACATTTCCTCTGTGGTTCATGGGAAAGCCGCTCGGGACGTGGCCAGACACTTTATCCAGAGGTGGAACTTCACCAAGGTCAGCTATAGGTCACAGCCACAGAGACAAGTCCATTGTTCATGTACAGAGATGGTTGGTAGATGTGCTTGTTGAAGACTTAAATAATGAAAAGGTAGAAAATGGAGGTTGTATGGTATGAATCAGTTTTGCTGCATAAATGTAAACAGTGGCCAAATTATTAACAGAAAATGTATGTGAACAACCCTCGAAAAAAATTTGTAAATGTTTCATTAAAGATATACAATTTGAAATAATAACGTTTTACAACAAAGATGATTTCAAAATCGTATGATCATCTCACAGCCCATTGAAAAGAAGGGAGAACCACTCATCAAAATTATCTAACCTTCTCTGTTTCCAGATCATGAAGCCTAAATATCGTTCCCTGTCCTACCCGTACCTCCTGCCCAAGTCCCACACCACAGCTGGAGAACTGCACTACCAAGTCCCCAATTGCACCCCCGCCAAAGTCCAGGTACAGCTCCATGACTGTGATAAACCTTTCTGCGCTTTTATTTATTAGTTACCTTACCATATAATATTTGTTATTTGCATTAATGTAAAAAATGCTATATAAATATGTTGCTATTCATTATTTTTCTGCATCTAATAAAAGAACGCGATTGTGTAATCGCAGATCCTGCGCTCAGCGTCGGATTGGTCAGCTGGCATCAAGTACCATGAGGAGTCCATCCACAACGCGTACGTGCATGCCATCCAGAACAGCCAGCACTTCATCTACATAGAGGTACCTGGCCACGCACGGCTCTGTTCACCTTTGCTATTAGCTAAGAAATGCTAACTAGCTAAACTAACTGCATTACCCAGCAGTTGTAATGTAACGTCAGTTAGCCTATCTTTGTTTGTGTTTCATATGAGTACATTTTTGTAAAATAGATGACTTAAAAGTACAGCAGCTGGTCTTATGAAATTCTATGAGGGAATTCCATTAATGTTGTGTCTTAAATTGTTTCCTTCTTTTGCGATGGACAATGTTGTTGAACTAACAGAGGTGAATTAATTTATTTTCCATGTTTAGAATCAGTTCTTCATCAGCTGTGCCGACAACAGACACGTTTTCAACAAGATAGGCGATACTATCGCGGAGCGGGTCATTAAAGCATACAGGTAACTTCCGGCTGGGAGTCCAACAGCTAGACCACTACACTATCCTGCCTCACACGCAAATGTGCACACACACACACACACACTTGTGCTTTATAGCTTCTATTTAGTTCAATCTCTCTCAGGTTATTTACTGTTAATCTAACTCGCCCTGTAATCTGTAAATATTTAAACAACCACTAACACCATCAAAATATGCAGACATTTTATTCACGTTCAAGAATAAAGATGGAAAAATAAACAAAATAAAAGATTTTCTCACTCCTCACGACTCAAAATTCTACCTCACAACCTTTAAGAAATGAAGACCTCTGCTTGACAAATGAGTTCCTGTTGGGTAAACTTTAAACCCCACCTGCTTCTTATGTTTCATAATATTGCGCTCTCTCTCTCTCTCTCTCTCTCTCTCTCTCTCTCTCTCTCTCTCTCTCTCTCTCTCTCTCTCTCTCTCTCTCTCTCTGGTTGTCAAGGAAGTGAGGTCTGAGAAAAGAGGGAAGGGGGAAGATTAATAATTATGTTATTATATGGACTTGAGAACTGATAAGACAACCACACAAAACTCTCTTCGGCTGGGCTGTGCCAAACCACTTTTTAAGGTTGCCATAGCGGGGATCATTTTGGTTACGATAATATAAACAAACTTTGTTCGACAGTTTGTTCTCCATCGGCCAAGTGAACTGCCGAACAGTAGAAGATTATAAAAGATCATAGCATGTCTAAAACAAGTTCTAGACTACTTCTACTTGTTTTTGTTCTAGAAATTTAAACAGGTTTTAGACAGGTGTTCATTTAAATTCAATGAACACCTGTCTAAAACCAGGGAGGTTGTGTGAGAACCGAGGTTCTTGAATGTTTCTGGTGAGGGTGATGATGATGAGGATGATGATGATGGTGGTGGTGGTGGTGGCTTTCGTCTCTCCCCTCCACAGGGAGGGGAAGAAGTACCGCGTGTACGTGGTGACGCCTCTGCTGCCCGGCTTCGAGGGAGACATCAACACTGGGGGGGGCAGCGCTATCCAGGCCATCATGCACTTCAACTACAGGTGTGTGTGCGCGCGAGTGTGTGTGTGTGTGTGTGCGTGTGCGTGCGTGTGTGTGTGTGGGCAGAAAGGAGATGAAGTCCCTGTTTACCCAGTGATGCCTACCACACCCTGGCTTCACAGAAACTACCGTAGCGTATGTGCATGCATGAATAAGTGTGCACGTAGAGTATACTGCATGCGAGTGGGTCTGTACTGCACACATGTACATAGTGTGTGCGTGTGTAATTTTCATAACTGAGGTTAGTCTACAGGTAAATGTTTAACCCTGCCCACACACACATGCACACACACACACACACACACACACACACACACACCCAGAGGGTTGCATTAGGACCTGCAGTGTTGTCTTTTGCAGGACGATGATCCGAGGGGACTGCTCCATTATCTCCCAGCTGAAGAAAGAAAGTAAGTGTGTGGACAGACACATAATCTGCCAAAACGTCACAGTATATTATTATTTTCCTTTTTAAATCACATTTCAATTTCTTGCCATTTTAAAATTAAATAAAAGTAAATAAATAAAGCATCTAGGCAAATAATATAACTCTCACACGTCCAAGCAATGCACAGTGATAGAAATACCATATGTGCTTTGCAAATAAAGCCCTGTTATTGTAAACACACATACGGTAAGCACACACACAGAGGCACAGAATAGCGAAATCCGGGATCTGTAAGAACAATCTCAACTTTCTCTCTCTCTCTCTACATCTCTTTGTGTTGCTCTCAGTAGTTCAGTAAAGCATAAACCACATTAAAAGTAATGAACACACCAAAGTAGCATTAAGCAACTGTCCTTGACAGACCACACATCCAGAGCGATGCACCTTCTGGACGTTAATACATAGATTGTAACTGTTGTGCCAGTGGGGGACCAGTGGATGAACTACATCTCTCTGGCTGGCCTGAGGACCCACGCTGAGCTGGAGGGGAAGCTGGTCACCGAGCTCATCTACGTCCACAGCAAGATGCTCATTGCGGACGACAACACAGTGATAATCGGTAGGTCGCATTTGTTCCTTGCACACTGGAATCTTTGTAAATCATTAAAAGATTACTCAAATTTAGAAATAGCTTAATAATAGCTTTATTCCTCTTCATTTGCCCATGCGGTAAATCTACCGACGTGGACAAATGTGTTATAGAGGAAGTAAAGAGCATTTACTCATTCATTGTGCACTGCTTGTTTACATAGAAATCCTATATCTATATTGTTCACAATGCAGGAAGGGAACCTCATTGAAACAGAGAGGTTTTGAGCTTTGACAGCTGCTGTAAATCCACAGATAAAAAGAGTAAATATTGAATATCTGTATTGTCACACTATAAAAACAGTATTATTTGTATAGCTCTCCTGTTGTTTCTCTTGATGTAACACTGCATTGCATTATGGGACATACAGTGCTTTAGTAGTGGATTATGTGTACACTACAGTGTGTCATTTCTTAACAATATAAATGATCGATTGATTGACTGAGGCACCCAAAAGGCTGCACTATGACATGGCCCAATGACAATCAAGTCCTACATCACCATCTGCTGGTGGACCCAACTTTTCTTTTCGCCAGGGTCTGCCAACATCAACGACAGAAGCATGCTGGGAAAGAGAGATAGTGAAGTTGCCGTGATCGTTGAGGACTCGGAAACGGTTGCCTCAGTGATGGACGGACAGGAGTACAGAGCTGGTGCCTACGCCCTGCAACTACGCCTTGAGTGTTTCAAGTAGGGAATAGTGTTACCTGACACTCTCAGCCTAGCAGTTACACTCAAAACAGCTGTCAAACCTGTGGAGAATATAAATCCTGATTATGCTATCTTAGGGGAAAAGGAAAAATTGTTTTTGTTAAGGAAATCTGGGAGAAGAGCTCATATTTCAACAGGTTCTGTACAAAAACACAGAATATAAAAGTCCTGGTTAGCATGTGGGAAAATTGTTCAATGTTATGCATGAAATGTGTAAGCGTCATTGGAGTTCCTTTGTTAGATATTCTGCCATCACACAATTGTTTATTATCCAAGGTTAGAGTTAGGGTTAGAGCTGTGGCCTTTGACCTCCTACATTGCATGAATGTTGTGTTGATAGTATAATATGTAACTCATACACAGTAGCTGTCACTGCAAGTCAGTCTGAATGCATCCAGCAGTTAAAGATACAGTCCTCGATTGCGTGCTTCCCTCCGCTGAGGAGTAGAGAGGAGGGCGAGCCACTCAGCACACCTCTCTCATTTCCTTCCTCTTATATCTGTCCCACCCTTCTCTCTGGCTCTCGCTGGTCCCAGGACCATTCTGGGGGCACATACGGACCACTCCATCGACGTGTCAGATCCTATTAGCGACCGTTTCTACAAGGATGTGTGGCTGACAACCTGTTCTCGCAACGCCACCATCTACCAGAAGGTAGATTATATTTGTTTATATTATAAATTTGGGGGGATTTGTTTTGATATTTTCAAACGGTCACATTTTCCAACGCCTGGAAATGAGCACATTCAAGTTTGGTAGAAGGAAAGACTCACACCATGTGAGATAATCCAAATGATCTCCCTCTCTCTCCAGGTATTCCGTTGCCTGCCATCCAGTGACGTCCAGAACCTTATGGACCTGGAGGGCTACCTGGCCCAGCCCGGCCTGGACAAGAAGGACCCGGGTCGCGCCCACGAGGAGCTGAAGAAGATCCGAGGCTTCGTGGTCCAGTTCCCTCTGCAGTTCCTGTGTCAACAAAACCTCCTGCCTCCTATTGGCTCCAAGGAGGCCATGGTGCCCATGGAGGTCTGGACCTGAGAGGTCCCCATTGAGCTCCGTGGTCATCGGAGGTCTACATACACATAACCCACGTGACACAAAACTCACCACACACACACACACACACACACACGAGAGTTCCACCAGCAACACTATAGCGCCTGGGCATCGTCACAACAAAGAGAAGAAGGAATTTATTTAAAGTGATCAACCATGTCAGACTTTTTAAACACCCCCCATCCACACCACACAAACACACACCTGTCGTTCTGTCACCTACTCTCTTAGTAGACACTATGCAATGATGGGATCCGGTGAACTGTTGTGATGGAAGCAGGTGTGAAAAGACACTTGTATTGTAAGGATTTGTATGAAGACATTAAGGAGGGGACATGTTGGTGCTCTCAAGCTGACTAATATGACTCGATGCGTCCGTCCAGCTAGGCTGAACCCACTCACCTTTATCCATTTTGTTCTTGTCAAACAGGAGATCATGTGCCAAGTGCCAAGGAGCATAGTCTCCATGTTAATGCAGTAAATATCTTCATCCACATTCCTCAAACTGCGGGTCCTCTACTCTGCCTTACGACGGCCTCTGGGTTTTGGTTTTGTGTTTTTGACATTACTAGAGGCTGGACACCTAGTTTTTGTAGTCCATTTTAGTGGTCGTTTGGAATAGTTCCTATTCTGTCTTCCCGTTATGCTCAGGTGATGCATGACACTGCATGTGCAATTGCTGTTTGTACATCATGGAAACATATTCATTACTCCTAGCTGCTAGCTTGTAAGCAATCAGTTGCCAATCAATATTATTGCTAACAGCATGTACTGTAAGATACATGTTTATTTAAAACAATTGAACAAGTGATGCTGAAAAGTGTGCCTCTTTGCAAACTGTTCTTTGCACGAAACATACAAAAGTTTGATAATACTGAATTTGCAGTATGTAATTATATCTATGGCAGAAATGGGACCTTAGAATTTCTTATCTAACTTTTCTTTACCTCCCTGTCTTCTACCTCTGGTTTGAGTGGTTACTAACATAACCACTTTAGAAAACATGTTCTCATTGTTTGGATAGTATTAAATAAAGAAAATGTCACTTCTTCGATGATATCCTTTAAAAAAAAAATTAATATGGGAGATTTCCAATCTGTCAATTTATTCGAGTAATTAGTTAGTTATTACTTTATTGTAGTGTCAATGTTACACTATTGTGCATGTTTACGCCAACCGGGTTTACAAATGGACAGGCCATCATTTTGCAGGGATTGCGACCCTCAAATGTTGGAAACTACTTTCTGTGTTTCTTGCCTTTACTAATCACTGTGGCTCTATGAATTGCACTTTCTTCGCACATACTGTTTAAAAACTATCTCCAGTATGATGGCATGTCTTCCATTGTTTTGTGAATTAAAATAAAGTACATTCATTGTTATTAACTATATAAAGCTGATGTTAAGGAGACTTTATACAAACTTGACAAACTTTATACTGTGTTTGTTTGTGCATGTGTATGCGTGCATATGTTTTTGTTTTTCAAAAAAAACATGTACTTTTTTGACAAAGCCAATGGGTAAATTTGCATTTAGGCACCCACTACAGCTAGGACGTGATCAGTGCTAAAACAAGACACCTAGACTACTAGACACCAGACTGTAAAAAGTACCAGAAGTGCAAAGTAGACAGGCTAGTGTAGTGGTTAGGCTGGTCGACTCACACCCAAAGGATTGTAGGTTCAATCCCCAACAAGCTCTACTATTTCCTTTTATACTCCATTTGCAAGTAATGCTACTTTACAATAGAAAGGTTTTCATATTTGCATGCCAGGAAGTTACTACTGTTTTCTATCCTCAAAAAGGGTTTCCCTTCTGGGGTGGCATTGTCCCTCTTTGAGAGATTAGTCATTAATTGGTGCTGTTAATTCACTGCCTTGTGCAATTCTGAAAGCCCCATAAACACGCCACAACTTAAGTGAGTGTGTGGTGAGTGTGTGTGTGTATGGGGGGGGGGGGGCTTTACATCCAAAAAGTGCTAGGTCTTTACTGCTCTACTATCTCTGCTGTAAGCCCACATAATGATATCACTAGCCCTCTAGTAATATCATTATCCAAATATGAGGCACATCTCTCACGCACACAGTCTGTCGTGTGTTTTGATATTTGCATTTGCTGTGGCAGAGTTAATGTTTACATGTGGGCCTTTTGCATTTTGTGTCTGCAATAGGGGAAGTGTGAAGATACTTCCTTTATGGCACACAATCAAACATTAGAAACAACACACATAAAAATTATCAAGCATTATGATGTGGCACTATTTGGAAGTCCTGCATAAATCGATGAATCAAAACCTTTATTACAGACTAAAGGGCCAGATAAAAGACAAGACATCACATATAGTAAATTACATATAAAAAATACATTCATACATACAAACATATAAATTACATACAAAAGCGCAGTAAAAAAAAATCTCCTATAAAAACTATTATCATATTTTTATTATGACTATGAGAATTCTGAGTTTTGTTAACACACACATTTAATTGGAATGTCCAGAGCTGCTCTTAATCTTCCAGCCATGTCTGACTTCTTCCAACTTTTACCTATGAGGTGAGGAATTATTAAGAATGGGAAAGTATTCAGGGTTAAAACCAATAGGAGAGATTCTAGTAACTTACTGTGGAACCTGTTTTCATTACACAGGCATGTATGAAGCGTATGCAAAGAGTAATATGTGAGTGTCTGTCTGTGTGTACTGTAACTGTGAACCTGAAAGGCCACACCTATCACTCAGTTTAACCTAGCCTACATTGGGTACATACAGTAGGTCCCTCTCGTCACAAGCAGCAAACTTGAATTACAAAAGAGCATATGTATTGACCACCACATAAACACTAAACTAGATGTTCAGACTATAAGCACAAATGTTGATGTGTTTGACCCAAAGTTATTAGATTTGGTATGCATGCATGAGAGTTATGAGTTAAAATATTGTTTATTTTGACCATATGGGCATCAACGTATGTATATTACTGCCATCTCTGTATTTACCATAAAAGTCAGTGTCTCACTTTATGAGTCTGCAAGAATCTTGCCTGATACAACTGAAGCATTTCTATTAATTCCTTCAAAATGTTATTCTTGGCACAGTTATTACACTGTCACACAAACAACAAACAGGCCAAATTACTAAGCTATTCATTTTCCTAAGTCATTCATTTCCCAAGTCCTGATATCATTATTTGTACTTTTAATAACTGTAAATTGTTTTTTTGCACCTCATCAGTGTTCATTTTTGTCGTTAGATGGCGCTAAAGAACACAGTATACAGTCAAATTTCATTCCTCTTTTCTACTCTCCGTGTAGCCTCGTATCCCTTTATGTTGATATGGGATCAGATTTGATATTAACTGCGGGAATGGGCGGGAGGTGAATAACGTATATAATGAAACGCATAGCCTACCTTCTTATGAGGGGTGAACAGATCATTAATAAATCGATTCGATTAGTTTAAAATAACTAAGCTTATAGAGCTATATATATGCAAAAAGACACACTATTAAATAATTCAATTGTGAATCTTTCCATTAACCTTCATAGCCTCGAAAGGTTTATGAACCTTTGAACCTTCAATATTTCAGTGGGTGATGGTTCATCCTTCTTTGTAGACTATAGATTCTGTGCACCGAATTACATGTTTAGGACCTTTGTTATCAAGAAAAAATTGTTGTTGGTAATATTTGGGCCTAGGCTATAATATTGTTAGGTTATAGTCTAGTATACTCTTCTCGGTTGCTTTTGTGCCGCGAACATCTGTTTACCCCCACCACACATACACACACATACTGTAGCTTCGTGTTTTGGTAGTCTATTTTGTCATCAATTGTTTTACACAGGTGTGACAAGCGCCAGGAGGCGGATGTGTGTGTGTGTGTGTGTGTGAGACATTGTGGGCGGGTCTAACCTAAGAGACCCGCCTGCCGCCCACCGCAGGCCA
>JAODLI010070183.1:0-14283 GCA_027575585.1 Percopsis omiscomaycus
CAAAAACATTATTATTATTATTATTATTATTATTATTATTATTATTATTAAACACATCTATATTACCATAACATTTACAATTAGGTCATTTTGCAGACGCTTTTATCCAAAGCGACTTACAACAACATGATGCTATTGGCGCAGATAGGGCTCTTAACATACACATTTTAATATATTAAAAGTGTAACACACAACTTTATTCACACATTAAAAGCAGGTCTGAAAGGTTTTGATTAGAGATTTGAACATGGACACGTTGGTGCATGGACACGTTGGTGCAGTCTAATAGTATAACATATGCTTTAGTAATGTAGTAATAGAGGTTTCAGTAATGTAGTAATAGAGGTTGCATTGTCATATCGCATAGCTGGTAATGTTACAACACAAATCCTATCTGCTCCTTGTAATACTTGTAACTGTACTCACTGTAAGTCCCTTTGGATAAAAGCGTCTGCTAAATGACCTAATTGTAATAACACATTAATCCCACTAACTATCCTTATTCTTTCCTCCCTTAAAAAAAGAAAAAAGAGATCACTTCTTTCTACTCTGTTAGATCAGTTCTAAGAATCTATAATAAGCACTTTGCAGTTTAGCAATTATTGACTGATTGAAGAGTGAATGATAACTTTCGATGATTGTAATTATTGACTGTTTGAGGAGCGAATGATAAACCTTCGAGTAATGTTGTGCAAATGCACAACATTATTACAATTATTATTATTATTACAATAAATTGTAAATTGTAAATGCATAGGTATAGTAACCTTGTTACATGATGCTGTCCTTATTCTAGGAGAATGTTATCAGCTTGCAAAAACTGGTAGTTAACCAGTTCAACTGTTGACAAATGTACTATTTGTAAGTCGCTTTGGATAAAAGCGTCTACTAAATGCTGTAAATGTAATGTAAATGTAATATTCTCAACACAACCCCTATTGTTACAAAGTTCTGTAGCTGTCTGTTGTTGCTAACCTACAGCTGCTCCCGTCTGCGCAATGTTCAGTCCCTGCTGTGTGATGGAGCCAGTGTCTCTGCTGATGGCATTCTCTGCTCTCTTGGTGGGTTTCTAAACTTTATATTCTACTTATATTTCCCATATTGCTAGGTAAAAATTGTCACATAATGCTTTTTTTGTAAGTTACTTACTTATTCCTGTTTCCCAATATTTCATTTACAGAGAAGAACAACTTAGTTAGTAACCGTATGCATACCTTGAGTCACATTAGGTTTGTAGTGTATCTAAATTATTGTTACAATTATAAAGTTATTGAAACTATTTAAAAGTTAAAGTTCAGTGACTATTATAGTGTCAATGAAGGTTTTCAAATGTACTTATTGTACATAAACATTGTAAAATGTACAGTATATAGCATGTCAAGGGCGGATCTAGGAATTTTTCTTTGGGGTGGCAATGGGGTGGAGAGTTTTACTTCAGTGGCATATTGTGATGCATACATCCCTGTACCCTGGCACGCGGTAGCCCAGAATACTGGTTCAGGCAGTGGTTCTTTATTTTTATTTATTTGCTTTTTATCCTCATATTTTTCCCAACTGCTATTCCTGCCGGTCTCTTTCTGGTCTTCGAGAATTCCTCAATTTTCTCTGTTACAAATGTGAATTTTAAAATATTTAGTGAACAAAACATAACCTGATTTATTGATGTTTCTTTTTTTTGGTATAATTTTTGAAAAGTATCTGACAAATGTTTCTACCCAAATGTAAGCAAACTCAATGAGTGGCAGTTGTATGGGCAACTAGCCTACATCTTGATAATTGAAAAGATTGATGAGTGGGCATAGTGGGCATAAGGGTAGGCCTACTATACCTGCACTCTCTCTCATCACCTTCTCTCTTCTTTGACCATATCAAGCTGAGCTCTCTCTGCTTGAAACATTTCACTTTGTTTCTGAAATGAGGACATGCATGCAATGAGGATTATGCTTCAGCAATGCATTTCACAGCTACTGTAGTAAGCTAGGGGTAACTGCATGAGGCAAAACTGGAGCAAAACTTTGGAGGTAATGTTAATTGAGACAGTGACATCATTGATTCAACATTGGCACAGAGTTTTATTTTCCACATTGCAATGAACGGATGAGAACTATACAGTAAATGGCATTGCACTTTGGCATTGCAAGTTTAGATGAAGGAAATGTAGGCTAACTCTTTCAATGACCCTTATCAATAGCTATCTAATGATGTTTAAAGATGCATTGTCTAAATATTAACAGGGCAGTGGGCAGTGGCAAATTATTTCCCACTAAATAACAAAACGCTGCAAAAGAAAGAATCTCAACTCATTTGTATTTGCTTACCCCAAGAAAATACTATACCACTGGAAAATGGGCTAGTGCTACTGCCATGGCTGTAGCACTGCTGTTTGTGCGTGTTATTGTCACTGTTTTCAAACCACTATTTTACTTGCTTTCATGGGTTGAAAACAGCCTAGACTACGGTAGTAGATTGTGCACTCACCTCCCTCTGCGAAAGCATCAACTGACTGTTACAGGCTGCAACTCCAGTAATACACTTGCATAGACGTTCGTAGCCTACGGTACACGTATGGTTATTTTTTATTTCAGTATTAGTAATAATATATAGTAATTCCCATAATGACCACCCTTACTACCCAATTTGATGTCCATGTACATCTACATGTACATCTTCATGGCAACAGATCGTGAATATGTCAGGGTTTTGCGTGGGGGTGACCCAAATGCAGAGCAGAAAAACTCGGGAGGCAGGCAGTGGATACGGGATATTTAATAAAACAAAAGGTCCATAGGAAGCAGATGGGGGGAAAAACAAGAGACAAGGATAGACAAAACCAGGGAGACAGGCGGGGTCGTGACAGAATACTGCTTTTGAATATTTCCCTCTTTTATGCTAGGCATCGACAGCAGATATAATGAGGGCTGTACAGAGCTGGCTAACTATCTGTTCAATGGACTATATGGAAAGAACCAGATGAATCTGGATATTGTTCGAGTGGAGTTCCCTGAAGAGGTGTTGGATGGTGAGACCTTACTCTCACATACAAAGAATTGCCTCTCTGAATGTTTGTGTTCATATGAGACAATAAAGCTGTGTTTACCAGATGTGATCCTGCTGATCAAAGCCGAGTGTGTCCATCTGTACTGCAACCCAGTAAACTACAGTTACATGCTTCCCTACGTGTCCCACTGGAGGAACCTGCACCTCTACTGCATGACCGAGACAGAGGTTAATACCTGCGCCTGTGGTTTTCAGTGTGGGTTGGGTGGGTTGGGACGCCAGAGTCGCATGATAAAAAATTTGAAATGTGAAAATCTATCATTTAAAAAAACATTAGAAACTTTTTATTTGTAATAATTTTTATTGTAGTATAAAATGATTGATCATTCTGTTCTCCATGCACAGTATGAAGACGAGGAGTCCGCTGAGGAGTTTAAAATCTCCAGTTTTGTGACCATGGTCCAGGACTGCAGTCGTATTGGAGTGCCGTACAGCTGCCAGGGTACATTACAGTTTGTTGACTGCTCACGGCCACTCTCACTGATCACATGGTGTTGCTGTACTCTAGAGAGAATGTGGCATAAAGTGAATGTTGCCTAAACATTACACAGCATTACACAGACATACAAGGCATTCACTATGGTTTATTCATTGTGTTGCAGGTCACATACAGAAATTTGACATGTTTATGATGGAGAAATGGCCTATAATCCAAGCTTTTGCCCTGGAAGGGATTGGAGGTGGGAGCTTCTTTACCATGAAATACAAGGTAACCTCAGACCATGGTCACAAAGAGATACTGTTGTTAGGCTCTAAATGGGCTTAGTGCTAATGATTACAGCTACACTCTTTACAGTTTATTATATTTGATTAGGAGACACCTATAGTAAATACGTGGTAAACGATCACGTAGGCCAATGGGTGCATCTTGATGAAATTTTCCAGCAAATGTCACACCTAGACACCAGATTATATAGACTGCCGCACCATAGATATTAAACGTGTAAACGGAAAGGACTTCATGAATCAGGTCTAAACTGGACAGTCAGTGATTAATAAGCCAAACAGGATTTAGCGTTTCTAATGGACTGTGCCTTGCCAGCGGTGAGGGAGAGGTAACATTATGTGTGTTAGAGATGCCATCAGATCAGGTATTCCCACAGGACAAGAGTGGACAGGAGTCAGCATTCTCAGTGCAGTGGTTCTTAGTTCCACTCCTGTTTCAACCTCTAATGTGGTTGTAGACTCCTGTGTGTTAGCTTCCGCTCTGTATGTTTATGGGCTCTCCTGTTACCCAGCTGATGGACATGAGCGAGAGGCTGTGGCAGGTCTACACCAGACTGGACCCTGTGTCTCTGGAACAGCTGCTCTCACAGGTAAGACCATTCTGAAACTGATGATCAATAGGCTAGACATTGGATTCAGTCTTCATTGCTAACATTTTGCTGTAAACCATGTTCAGGACCTGGTGAACTTTGAGAAGCAGTGGAATAACTTCTACGCCAGCATGGACCTGGAGAGTCACCTGTCCATCTTGGAGCTTTCTGAGGCCCAGGCAGGAGAGGTAACCAAGGAAATGTCACATCATCAGCTGACCTGTCAATGGCTATCAAATTAAAAGCCTCTAAGATGATACCAGGCTAGCAAGTCATGGTAAACATAATTGTATGTAAAATGTGTACATCCACAGGCCTTCCGTAGTTATTACGCCCATGGGTTACTCTCAAGCAACATCACAGACAAAAGGTATTTTTGTTTGATTTGATTGTTATAATCTAAGCGTAATTTTGTTTGATTTGAATGATCTGTAAAATTACATTTCTTAAGTTTGTTTCTTCTCCTCCGCTTTTCCTAAATAAAATGATTATGATGAGATCTAATTGGTGGTGCAGCAGCACGTCACCTGTTCCTGTGTGGTGTGTTTCAGTAAAACACGACAGCCCTTCATGTTGTTTGGGAGTCACTCCTCCATGGAGAATCTGGAGAGCTACTCCTTCACCTTCCCCTCTGAGAGCCACCAGGTCCGCAACACTGGCTCCAAGGGCTCCACCGCCAAACACATGGTGAGGCACACACAGTATAACAACACCTGGACACAAACACACAGGGACATGGACAAGGGCATGCACATTGGACAAACACAAGGGATGTGTGCAATGTGTGTGTGTGCAGGTTTTAAAGCAGCTAAGTGTTTGTGTGTTATAGATCCTGCAGTGTGTGGCTCCGAAGGGACCTCTGTCCTGCTCCCGGACCTATTTCTTTGGGACTACCCACACCCCATACCTTGGTAAAAATGTTAGATTTTATTTGACTGCATTTTTATTATGGAGTATATTTTTGTTTTCTATTCCCAATAACATGTCCACTAAGCGATGTTTTAGACCAAAAAGGATTTCATATACAGCCCATTGAGAATGCACGCAGAAGTCAATGACAGGGAAAATATATTCCTTTCTGTCGCACTGCACCGCAAAAACCATGGATTCTCAATGGGCATATCTGTACATAAAAATGAAGATGGAGATCAAAGAGTTTTGTAGATACAGAACTATTTTATTCTGCCATCATCAGAGGTTGCCATGGTTACCCATAGGGTGAACATTGGCCCAGCTGCATCTACACCAGTAGGTGTCAGTATGCATTTTAAGAACCACAGTTTTCAGGGGTAAACTGCTTATTGGACCTTTTTAATAACATTTTCATTTACCTTGTTTCCATGCGGCCTGGCCTCTTCTATTGTAATGTAATAAGTTAACCTTCCTTCGGTCTTCACAGGGAATCACAACATTCCACAGAAGAAAACAGAGCTCTTGTGAGTGCCTTCATAATTTATCTTTAGTTTCATATTCCATAATATACCATCCAGTCCTGATGTTTGACTATAAGTGCTGAATTCTGTTCCTAGGATTCTGTCCCAGATTTATGCAGCTTCAATCCAGGCTGTCCTCTCAGGGATCAAGTGCTACTCCTGTACGTCTAGCGCCACCAAGGTAAAACGATACTGTGACTCATCTGCATTATAATTCACTGTGCACATTCACATTCTGCTGAGTCGGGTGTTTTTGTTTCAAAGGCTAAGGATGTATCTGAACACACCTTTCTTGTGGCCTTGGACTGCATGAATCTAAGTCAGTACCGCAGCGCTCTCAGGTACAGGCCATTGATTTATGGCTCTTGTCTGCAACATATTAAAAAAAACACACCATTAGGTTAATGATGATAATCTAGTCTAAAGAGATTGTAAATTACCAGGAAGACGTTGACACTTAAGTGCCTAATGTCTTTCATTTCTATATTTTCCCACTGTAGATCCAAAGTTGAATTCAAGATTCAAGCTGTAAACAATCAGGGAAGGTGGGTTGTTGCTTGTGGTTATTAAAGCTTGATTATGAACTAGTGTTTTACAGAGCCTGATTATTTAGACCTCAATAATAAACAGTATTCATCTAATTTCAGTCAGATTTGACACAGAATAGATTCAAGATTTACAGTTCAATTCCTAGAGAATTACACTAAAATGCATAAGTGAAGTAACTTTATGACATGATACTGTCCTTATTTTAGGAAAATGTTATTTGCTTGCAAAAACTGGTGGTTAACCAGTTCAACTGTTGACAAATGTCGCTTTGGATCTCTGCTAAATGCTGTAAATGTAAATTATAAAGTGACAGTGATAGTTGTTAAGAAGACTTAAGAAGACTTTTCTGTACTTTGTTGCATACTGTATTGTTTGTGTTCTGGTTCACCACTATATTTTCTTTTACTATTTCAGAGTCATTCCTCTAAGTGATGAAGGAAGCTGTTATGTGGTGAAGACAGTAAGTAAAAGTGGTTGCAGTTACTTTTTCACTCACTTACCGGACATGCTGCCTTGTCAGGAGATAGTTTTAAAGTTCCCTAATCTGTTCTGTTCGGTCCCTACCAGGCCTCCATAACAGTCCATGACATCCCAGACCTGCAGTGGAGTAGGGGGGAGCTGGGCTCTGTTGTTTTCTCAGAATCCTTCCTGGAGTCGAGCATCAACGTTCAGCACAAAGGTACGGACCAGATTGGATTATGCCCAACTAGAAAAGAACATTGATTGATCAAAAAAATTCAATTTAACTGATTTACATAAGAAGGACAAAGCCACAGGTCATAGTTAACACAAACAAACCAAGGTCATATGAGGCAAAAGAGGGTCAGCCTTAAAATAACCCACCTCCTCAGAGTCATATTTCTTGTTTATCTTGTTAATCTGTCATTCATTGCTGTGTATATAATTCTCAAATTCCAACCTGTGTGTGTGTCCTGCAGATGGAAGTGTGTCCTCAGACAGCTGCTACACCATCCTGACCACGTCTGTTCCCCGTTATGCCTGCTGGCTGGTACGTAGAGTATGGCAGGCCTGGGAAGATAACAAATCACTCACACCATCTTGTCTTGTAGATAAGTATCATCTGCTCTAATGTTTCATTCAGTAAGAACAACTGACCTTCAGGCAGACATTGTAGAGATTAATTTGCATGCAGTAATTTTAGCACTAGTCATTGCTCACTGATTTTACAGGTACTGTAGGGCCATTGAACACAACCAGAACTACAAACATGTTTTGTTTAGAATATAATTAAATAAACACTTCTATGTGTCAATGTTACATATGTGTTTCTGCCACACTTCTCACAATCTATTTTTTTTAGATGGAGTCTGATGTGAAACAGTCGGAGCAAGCCCAGTGCCTCATAAAGGTACTATAGGTCTGGGATCACAGCAGGAGTAGCCTACATGCACATACATACTGTAGGTAGACCACTGGCCTCCTGACTTGTGTGTTTTCTGCAGAAGGAGGAAGGCACCTGTCTAGGAAATGTTCTGACTGTGGCAGACACTGTGTATTTGTCCTCTAACAGCCTGCTGTCTACAAGTGAGGAGGGTAAGACTGGGTTTAATTTTAATTTTTTTGCCAGATAACGTGACTTAGTAGAGCAACTGTCAATGAATGCAAAAGCAAGATGCATTGTTAGCTGTCAATTTGATGTGAAAACAAGGAATGTGAGGATGAAAGCCTTTGCACCCCAGCGTCAGATGTAAAAATATCCCAGCGCCTCTAAAATAGGAATTTATTGTAGAATTTCTAGCTGAAGAACAGGCGCAGGTGCAAGTAAACGACTGTATCTAAAACTGATCAGTGTTGCTGTATAAAATGAATTCCTGTGATTCAAGGTAAAATCATCTTCTTCACCGAGGGCCTGCTCTTCATCCATCCTCAGCAAGGCAGCATCACTCTGTCCAGGGACCACATCCGCTCTGTCAAGTTCTATGATGCTGTATGTATTTGCAAGTTCCTGCAGAAGTCAGTTTATTGGTGTTTGTTATGGATGCTGCATGGCTTATTCATTACCTGACATTGATGTAAATATGACTCTGTGTGGCTTATCTACAGAATAATGTGCATTTAAAGTGATGTTAACTGGCCTCCACATTAGCCCTCCCCTGGTATATTGGGTATGCTGTTGACAGTATTGACTGTGTGTGTAGGACTCCAGCACTGTGGCGTGTCTGTTTGTGGGGTATGAGAGCAGTTTGCTGCCACACCTGCCGTTCCCCCTCCACAGCTCTGACCAGTGTCTGGTCTTCGCACTGCCGCCCAGGTCTAAGTGCCACAAGGCTTTCTATTCCAAGGTGAAGTCTCTAGAGAGGGCACTTGTAATGTGATGAACAAAGATGGTGGTGGAAACTGATATTTTTTTGTGTGAGGTTATGATTTGGTTTTCTGTTGGTTCTGTAATTTTCAGAGTGTAAAGCTTTATAAACCTTCTCTGGTAGATCTTCTGCTGATTAAAGACTACAGTTGTGTGAACACTATCTCTCTTGGATTCAGGTGTTGTCAGTGTGGCAGAGCTCAGATGTAGGACTTAATCTGCAGAGGGTTGAACAAGAACAGATGACCTGCGACCAGAAGAACATGTAAGAACTAGTTTATTCATAAGCTGAATGAATAACTCTTATGGTACCTACATAGAATAATATTTTTTTACCACCATTAGATCAATTAATTCTGCCATTCTTAATCAATCATCAATTGCAGTCATCCTCCTTAATAATTTGATCTGATTTGTACATCATACTGTGTCAAAAGATGCTATTGTTTCATGGAACTGGCTACCATGCTCACAATACCTTATTCACAGTATATCGATGAGCCAAAACATTATGACCACCTGGGTTTCCTCTCCACAGGCTCAATATTGATATTGAAATTATCTAATTTTTCTAATTTTTTGTGTTTATTATTTGGATTAATTTTGAAATATCAAAATAACAAATACATTTTTTATTTTTTTTTTATTTAACACCTATGTGCAGTGCTGTATTACATAAATGGAAATAAAATATAACCTTAAATATCAAATTATTATCAAATTCTAAAAAATATAAAATAGATCAAACTTAAATATAAAATATTAAATAAGTCATCAATAAAAAAATATCTCCATACTACATGGCTCTCAGATCAAACAGAAAACATTTTTAGCACCATTATTGTACCATGATGTCTTTTGCTATGTGGAAAGACACTGAATGCGTTATCTCTCATCGCCTTTTGCTACTCCTCTCATAAAGAACGGAACTGAGCATAGATACTGTTAGGAGGAACTCGCATTCACAAGTCCCCGCTATCTGAAACACTGTACTCACACACTTTGACCGTTTCCCTGAAGCCAAACCATTTTCAGACACAATAAGTAACGTGGCCTTTTTTAGGAAAGAATTTGTCACCGATCGCTAGAGCACCTGAACTCCCCTCTGTTTCAGCCATGTTCCCACATGTGCCGACAGCGTAAACACAACAAGGGAGTTACTCTTGCGAGAGGCAAACTAGTCGAGGCAAGAAAATGAGTCAGGTCTCGCAAGAGGTGGAGCAGATAAAATAAACAATCATGTCGATCAAATCGACATGGTCAATTAATCGCCCAGCACGATCTGGCCATAACCATTTGGCCCTTGTCAAAATGGTTCAGGTCTTCACGCCTGCCCATTTCTCCCATATCCAACACATTGACTACAAGCTCACCATCCAATATATCCCAGACCTTGACATATGCTGTTGTTAAGAGATAATCAATGTTATTCTCTTCATCTGTGAGTGGTCATAATGTTTTGGCTGTGTAAATGATACATTTCTTCCTCTGCTTACACTATACAGGAGGGTACTAATTGTGTCACCATCAGTGTGTTCATAAAAACGTAGTGCTTGTTTTCCACAGGCACTCCCGACTGCAGAAGCTACATGACAGTCAAGAGCCTCCTGTGGCCAAACGCAGAGGCAACCTGAAGACGTCATATTCCCAGCTACCCGAGCTGGACATGTCAGTACACACAGGACATTCGCACTTCAATTAATTGTTTTACACCATCATTAACTCCATTTATTTCTGGAAACACCCTTGTGGTTGAAAACAATGTTGTTTTGGCACGTGCCCCTCCCCCTCCCCCTCCCCTAAGTGGCTCGCATTCCTCTCTATTCCTCCTCCTACAGCTCTCATAAGCTCACACTGTTCTCTACCCCTCTCCATATTCCGACCACGTTAGGAACTGATGGTTTTAGTGATAAAGACTTTTTTCAAATCCTTGAGCTGTTCATTATGTTTCTCTTTGACTTTGTGCTGTGTCCTCTGACAGGTTCCTTCAGCACTTTGCCCTGAGCAGTGTGGGTCAGGAACCCATTCTGAATGACCACCTGGGGGCACTGTTCACCTCTGCAGAGCTGAGAAACCCACACACTGCTCAGGGAGACACGGTAAGAGTAAAATGTTGATCTCAAGGGGAAAAACAAGGTGGTTGTAGCATTATATTTTCACAATGTACAGCTGACTGTGACCTCCCCTGACATATGTCCCATTCTACCTGCTGTCTGTTTATTATGTTTATCTCTGGGTGACATAACATGCTCCTATTTTAAACATCTCTCTACAGGTTATCATAACTGTCATCAGTGGACTTCCAGGAAGCCACAAGGACAGGCTCTGTGACTTTCTGGTCCGGCTCAACAAAGAAGGCGGCAGGTGAGAGAGGTCACAATGACTCTTATTAATGTCTCATTATCAGACCCACATCTATCTTCGGTTTATTTACTGACATTTCATTAACAGGGGTTTCAAGTTAGATTATTTATTATTATTATTATTATTATTAGTAGTAGTAGTAGTAGTAGTAGTGGTAGTTCTTTTATTCATTTTTAAACTACAACTATATTTAGCAGTTTATTTATCTAATCTTTACTTGTCAATATTTTAATAATCTGTACGCAGTGTAATTTGGCAACACAAATGAACACTGTGTAATGACAACATTTCTCTGCATTGCCCTGTAGGTGGGTGGTGTACCAACCTGACAGCTTTGATGGGTTCTCAGCAGCCCTCCTGCAGTGCTACCTGGCCAACTTCCTGGAGATCCAGCAAGGCCCAGGAGGAAAGCCGCGCCTCCTCCTGCTCACCCCGGGGTGAGAAGGCGCACCAAGCAGCTTTTATAGGCCACAGAATATATTTTTTACCAATTCTGTAGAAGGAAACACATATTTAGATTTGTGGATTCTGACTCTCTCTGTGCAGCTACACAGACATTCTGGATGTAGTCCTAGCAGTCCAGTTCCACCCGGACCCTGTAGTCCGATCCTGTTTCACCATTGGGGCTGTTACTGCTTGTGTAGATCCCCTCAGCTCCTGCATGGAGCACAGGTGAGATCCCACTCTCAACTAACTAATAACTACAGTGCCGTTACAGTGATTGAGCAGAAATCATACTCTAGCAAGGTAAAACACAAGTGCAATGTAATATTCAGTGACATAATAAAATATAGAATATAACATTTATACTTTTGCCAGGACCAAGAGCTATATTAGTCTCTCGGTTCGAGGTGCGGAAACGGCATCTGTCCTACCTCGAAACGAAACGGGTCAGGCTGCAATAAAACACAGAAGGCAGACCTGCCTACAGTATATCGTTGTAATGATTTACAACTGAAAATCTCGTCCTTTTTCCATCATTTATCGTGGACATGCTTATTATAATACAAAAACATGTCATGCTCCGAATTCTGCTAGTGGCTTGCTAAGCTATGGCTGTATACTGTATATAATATATATATATGTATATATATATATATATATATGTGTATGTGTTTGTGTCTGGTTTCTAAGTCGGATCATCAGAGACTGAGTCAAGGGAGAGACCAACAAACAGACAGACAGACAGACAGACAGACAGATTAACCAGCGAGTGACGGACAGACGTATGATGTATGGTTTCCAGACAGAGGTTACGGGACGGGACACTTAGCTATTACTCAAGGCTGGCTCCCCTTTTCCAGAGAGGATAACTCCTACATTTAATCTTTCTGTCCTTTTGTTATAGGCTTTAGATTATTCTTAGAGTGCCTCTCGCTCCAAACAATAAAGCAGGCATATGATACCACTCCGGTCAAGAGCCTGCTGTCCACCACACAGACAGCTCCATACAAATGTTGTCATGGTACAAGTACCACTTTAATTGTGTGCTTGCCAAAAAAACAACTGCTAACCAGTTGGTTAAGACATGCGTTTTTACATATAGCAATAGTCTACAGTTTGTGCACTTCTATTAAAAATAATCTAGATTATATCAAAATTAATACATACCGCACTAATGGTACGCTTGATAAAATGGGACTACCAGCATGTCTTTGGTGCATGTATACATTTTCCAGCATATTAAACCTCTCGTTCTGACTACATCTTGTTACCCAGAGGAGGGTCTGTTAAAGCTTTCCACAGTCTCCTTCCATTGGGTGCTGTCCTCCGCTCAGCCCAGCTGTGAACTGAGCTGAGTAACAACAAGAGCAGAGAACCTTTGTTGGCAACGGGGTTAGCGGCTAGTTTTCCATTTGAGGCAGCTTTGACATGCTTCCTGTTCCTGTCTGTTGCCGCTGATTGTTCGGGGGTCTACAGCCCCCCACCATGCTGCTAATTTGGTGTGTTTAGAGCTGACATAGCCATCACCCCCCTCAGCAGAGCACTGTAATCCCTCCAGATCCACATGAGGGAGCAAAGCTCATCAGTCAGTCATGATCATTCCCTATGACATATGTGGACAGTTCATTACATCAGGACAGGGAAGATGAATGCCTCTCCAGTAGCTGATCCCCAGACTGCAGGCTTCCCAAAAGTAGCAGGGTAGGGTCTTGGAGAGGGGAGGGGGGACTGGATGTTATGAAGACTTTGCTCCAAATTCGTATTCAGAGAATGACAAAATACAGTAACTCTGATCGATTCGAAAACTCTGGTTAAATGACATTAGAGAATGCTTTTAGCTTGGTGGGTTTACAGCCACAGTCACGGTGTCATCCTACAGCATGCATCAGGGCCGGCCCTGACAGTTTTGGAGCCCTAGGCAAGATTTTCAATTGGCAAGATTTGGCATAAAATGCAAAGCTCTATAGGCTACATTAACATGAACAAGACACTGTAGCTAGTTGTTAGCTATCTAACTGGAAGAACATAGGCTATATTTATATAGCTAGTTCAAGGTACAGTACAATCACGTCTTCAAAAGAGGTATAATCATATTGTGGTGATATTACATAAACCAATGTAAGCAGTAGGCCTATTTTGGAAATAAACTGGAAGATAGTGCAACACTAAGCGACACAAAGATGCACAACTATGTTGTCGCCACGAGATACATAGATATTGGCAGTGTTGATATTTTAGCGTGCCGCACAACATCAAATAAATAGCAAAATTATCGATACAGCTGAGTATCGCGATATTTCATTCCACGATACTGTAAAAAAAATTGCGACACATATACAGAAAAAATTATTACATTATTCATGTTTTAAACAGATTTAAAACAATTTCAAGATTTAAAGCAAATATTGTTCTAATATTGGAAAGGAAATTTTGAATTAAATAGTTTTCATTCAATTTGTCTGCTGATTTATCAGTAGAATGTGATTTACATATTAGACTACCCAGGTGGTACACAGCAAGTTGTATTTTCAGCTCTATATTAAATTGTTCATGTAGAATATTGCAATGTATCACAATATGTAGCGTATCGCAATGTATTGTGATACGTATCGTATTGTGACCCAAGTATCGTGAGGTCCTTGCCAATACCCAGCCCTACTCAGTATAGGAACACAGTTTTCACATGTACAGTATATATACTGACCATAACAATGGCAGGATTAAGGGGCCAGTGTGTAGTTTTTAGTGACATCTAGTGGTGATTGTTGCGAATTGCAAACAGCCAGTCACTCACGGC
>JAODLI010070194.1:0-14282 GCA_027575585.1 Percopsis omiscomaycus
ACACACACACACACACACACACACACACACACACACACACACACACACACACACACACACACACACACACCTCCATACCCGCATTCCGCCCCACATCATACTCTCTCCTATTCAGTGTGCGCTTTCTGTTTTTGTCATTAAGCGACAGATAAATATTGCCGCTGTCAGCCTTCTCGTGTGTGTGTACGGTTAGAGGTAAACAGTCTTTTATCATGCCTTTTTAACGCAGTCCAGGCTAAGCAGTGAAGTACACTTGGAAGCTATCTTTGACAGTGATGATTTGTTATTCTTGTTCTGAGCACAACAAGCTTATGGGCAGTGATTGAGTGCAATTCCGTACAGACCCGAAACTGTCCATTCACGCACGTTGGTCTTCTCCTCGTTCCCCAGACACCACACCAGACCTTTTCTCACTTCTGTCCAGCCTGTGCAAACCTTTTTTGTTCACCACAAATTTTTTTTACATTTAATTTCATTTTGTGAGGTTTCTGTGTCACATTTTCCCTCGCTCTCTCTCTCTCCAGTAAAAATCCCGTTCACGTGTAATGGGTTTACAATATGTTTTGACAGCTTTACTAAGTTTTGCGTGTGTCTGGGGTTTTTTTTCCTTCATGTTCGAACTACAATATTCTCCCTTTCTCTCCTTTTTCAGATGATAAGCCCGTCCAGGAGGAAGACTGGGTGTTGTGCCAGCACCCGGCGTGTCCGGAGCGCCGTCGCGCTTCTAAGGTACGGCTGAATGCCTGTAGGACTCATTTGACTGACAGGGTAGGAGTCCAGTGGTTTTTCATTGTGTTGCGCCCCCCGCGGGGCCCCTATGCTTTGCCCAGAGACTTATTGGATCACTCTGTTCGGGCTTCCGACTGCACTGCAGCAGCAGCAGCAGCAGCAGCCTGGAGAGACAGCTTTTCTTCTTGTAGGTGTTTTATCCTCTATGTCTGGCCACTAGACTGTGAAATGAATTATCCCTTTGAAGCCACTGGTGTCTGAACACTGGAATCCAACCAGAGGACCAAGGGAGGGACGGCACGCCGTCTGGTTGGTCGTTTGCTCTGCGGCTTCGCCGCCGTATAGGCGTTTAGCGGGATTTTCCACCGGGGACACAAATGTTGCCCACCTTTTCCTGCCCCAAAACCAAACCCACTTGGAACAACGGAGGGAACCAAAGGGCCCGACATAAAGCATGAAAAGCCGGTAGAAAAGCCTGAGAGTTCAGGCGACACTAGACTACTGAAGAGATGGATATATATAGTTTTTCTCCATAGCAACCAAGAATAATAAAGTGGTGGGAAGAAGAGGGAAGCTAAAGACCTTAACCCTCTCTATCCTTGCAGGTTATTGAACAGCGCCTCACCACTAGAACTTAGCCTTGAGCATATAAATACACTGGATCCCCCCCCCCCCCCCATATATGAAACTGTCTCCTCTTGTTTTGTGGGATTTGTTTGCAGAGCTGCACAGTGGAGAAAGTGGCAGTTCATTTGCAGTGTTGCTGTGTATGTGTGTGCGCGTGCTTGTTCACCTGTGTATTCTTATGCGTGAGTGACCCGCTGTGGCACCGGGGGGGGGCGTGTTTCAGGACGAAACGTGTCCAACGCCCTCTGTCTCTTGGCTCGGGGTCACGCCTGATGTTATATAAGTAGAAAGGATTAGGAAAAGACTTGCTAGGAGACAAGCTGACAGAAGAGGCGCCGAGCACAAAAATGGGAAGCGCTCGCTGTACTTGTGTTTTCATGGTCTGAATGCCCGCCATTTTCTGTCTTTTCTTGGCTCTCCTTTTACATCAGCTTATTATCTACAGTATATGCCGTGCACAGATGTATCATCTATGACAGGATTTAAACAGCAGGGGGCAATGTCACGCCAGTCCTGTCCTTAAGCCAGGTGTCGGTTGCCTTTTGTCCTTACTTTGCACGTACTGTCCCTGCAGTCAAAGAAGACTGTCTTGAGTCACAATCAGGGTATATTGTGAACATAAATATGCCTTTTGACATACAACAGCCTTTTCATCCTCACAAACGCACACATGCAAACACTCCAAAAATTAGATGCGCCATTGGAGGCCATTTTTGCTTTGAAAAACAAAAAAATTAAACTTTAATATTTCACTTAGTTTTTTTTTTGTTTTAAGTGCAGTTCCTTTGAAGCACTGATGCTTTGGCAACAAGACACAGAACAGACACAAACACAGAGAGAGGGAGAGAGAGGGAGAGAGAGAGAGAGAACCTCAGCTGCTCTCCCTCCCCTTGCATTGCATTCGAACCGGTTCGGTCTAAAAGACCGGGGTCTGTTTTCTGGTCGCCAGTCCACGCTCTGTCTCTTCCAGTAACAACTTGAAAGCACCGGGATTACGCCAATACAACTGCGCCGTTATTCATCATCCCACCAGGTGTCACCTTGGGCACTCCCGCCCTCGGCGTGTTATCACCACATTACACAACATTCAACGGTTGATGTGAGGCTCAGACGACCTGGTGCATGTTATTCCAAGGGGGCTTGGTGAGTATTTGAAGCCTTTGCTGTGGGGTTTAGAGTGGTCTTCAGGTGGCTATGGGGGGTGGATAGGGTTTAATCTAGTGCTACTTCAGAGCTGAGAGTCATGTGGGTTGGTGGGTCTCACTTTAGATGTTGTTGGTGTGGGCTTAGAGCTAGCCTGAGCTTGCTCGAGAGTCTCTCTCTCTTTCTCTCTCTCTCTCTCTCTCTGCGCCTTTTGTGGGACAGGACCAGACAGGGATCTGTGGGTGTGCGTCGCCTTGGCTACGGGCCACTCCCCAGCCTCAACAGCTGGAGGCGTAGGAGGGAGAGGAGGTGGGGTCTGACGAGAAGGAAACGGAGAGAGGTTTAAATCAGCTGGCTTTACGTGGGGCTCTCGCTGTCATGCTCAACTGTTCTTTCACATTTGGGTTAATTGACTTTCTATTATGTAACAGTATGTTATGAGTAATGCTTTGCTCATGTTTAAAGGTATTATTCTTCACAACAGTCTGCAGAGTCACTTTAGGAGTGGATTATTGGTAGCGGGAGGAGTAGGAGAGGATTAATGTCATTACGCAGTTCATTTTGAAGGCCCATGGTGTAAAGCAATTACTTTTGGTAAAAGCTGCACCAACTTTGCATTTCTGGATGCATGTTTAAGCTGAACCATTAGACATAGCATTTGGTGATCTTTCCCACCTACGTGTGTCCAAAAATGACACACTGCTTTGCCACTTATCCCCAAAGGTGTTTATAAAGTAAAGAAAATTAGAT
Source organism: Percopsis omiscomaycus (assembly GCA_027575585.1). Taxonomy (NCBI): domain Eukaryota; kingdom Metazoa; phylum Chordata; class Actinopteri; order Percopsiformes; family Percopsidae; genus Percopsis; species Percopsis omiscomaycus. Next base: position 3,250 of record JAODLI010070194.1, read on the forward strand.
TTGTATGGATTGTCACTAAAGTTTATATTTAGTATTAGCATTTGCTCTGTTGCTGGTTCCTAATGGGGCTATTTGACCATTTCTGCTACTGTTTGCATTTATGAATTACAGACGTTTATGTATATATGTTAAAGATATACTGTGCCCCCTTTTTTTTTTTTAAGTTGTCTATTGTCTCCAAATGACAGCAGGGATTTAGACTGAAGCGTATAATCCCCACACAGGTGGTCACGTATTTCTGTTTGCAGAGATGTTTTTCAGAGCTCTATTATTATGGAACAATTGATTCAACTCTGAGCCTTTGCCCCTGTTTCATCCAGTTGGGTAGGTGAGAACAGTTAGCCCTACTACTCCAGCACTCTTTGAAACCATGCCACATCATGTGCATTTTAAGTGAACCCTTAAGTGTTTCATTTTTTAAAAGAATGCGGTCTGGATGGAAAACCGACTGGCATCTTTTTTAGATTGTAACACATGGTTTCTGTTTTTTTGGCTTGCCTGTCTCCTTGTAAGAAGATGCCAAACTTTTTATCCACCCTGTCTTTTACCTGTCTCGTTTTCTTGCCAGAGTATGATTTGGTTGTCTTCGAACAGAACAAAGCAATGTTTGCAAAAACCAAAACTATATTTGTGACTAGGCCCAAATTAGCCTAAACATGCTGCATGGAAAATTGTGATTATGTTTTGGCTTGATGGTTATCAATTAAGGTATTTTATTTCAATCATAAGACAGATTTTCTCATTGGCAGTCCCACTTTATATTAAGCCTTTGACATCAATGCCAAAAAGTCCTTTTTGGGCTTGCTCTGCCTGCATTCTTAAAGTGAGGATATTCTGTAATTGAATACATGAGCAATAGATGTTTTAATGGTAACACACTAATATGCTTATTCATTAATAACGTCACTGATTAGGTTCACCTGTAGAGTCCAAAGGCTTCTGTTCACATAGTTCTTTCTGGTGTATTTGTCAGCTAATCCAGCAGGCTACAACAGGCTCTCAGCCCCAACATGTGCTCACACATTCACAGATTTACAGTCATCAGAATGTGGACCAATCACAGGCTGTCTGGCACCTCACTGTACTTTTCCAGTCTTTTGGGAAGCTCTAGACCTGAAAGGGTGCTTGGTGATTCCAAGGAAACCCGTATGGAGAATGTAATTTTCTTGCATGTTGTCTTTGAGTGAGGTAATGGAATGTTAGTTGTTGGCTGCTGACAACACAGCCCTAAGATAGATGTGGTGTTCTATTAATGATAGGAAGGTTTCATTAATGAAATGGGTCTTTTGGATTTCTCCTTTTATTTATATAGTTATTTGGGATACTCTAGACAGAAATGGCCCATTAAAAGTAATTAACTGTACAGTTCAGCACAAAATATGTAACTGCCATTCGCGTTTTTTACTTGCTCCTGAGTTTCCACACTATACATCAAACAGATGCCTAAATTCCTTAAATAACATAACTACAATGTGGATAAAGGGGAAATGACTGTCCATTAAGGTATGTGTATTGAAAAACCAACTGTCGTCAGTCCAATGATAACAATGTGCTGTGCTCAGTGATGTGTGGCCATCGATATAAAGTCTTGTCAGGGAAGGGGGTCCCAGTGACGCTATCTCAAAACCCCAAGAGTGTCCCAGGCAGGAAGCAGCATTGCGGCAGACAAGGGGAATAACAGGAAGAGGGTACCCGTCCCGACTATGCTCCAATGGCCTTGGTTGGGCCGACCAGTATAGCTGGGTTCAAAGACTTAAGAAAAGAAAGGGAGATGAGTTGAACAAAACAAGCTAAATCCATCGCATGCGAAGAACCGCTTCATTGCAAACCCCACTAATTGTTGGTTTGCCAGAGTTTTTCGAGAGTGTAAACAACTGCTGCCTAATGAAGTGTTTTAAGGGCGGCAGTCTGTGTGGCTTAGTTAGGGGCGATAATAAGCTTGGAAATATCAGGGGCCAGGATAGTTGGACTCCCAGCCGGAAGGTTGTGGTTTCAAGCCCCAGAGTTGGTCCTACCTGTAAGCATCCTTGAGCAAGATGCCTAGCCTTTACCTGCTCCGTGTAATAGCACCATTTAATTGTAAGTCGCTTTGGATAAAAACCTAAATGACCTAATTGTAAATATCTCAAATTCAAAACTTGTTATTATGGCTGCGAAGATGAGCTATGGTAAAAAATCATCGCAACCTCCTCCCTTTCCCTCTGAAATCACGAGTAAACCATGTACAGATGTTCGATTTAAAGTAACCTGTCATTCGGGAATCGCTACCGGATCGGCATTTTCAACCGTAATTGACTTGTTTCTCAAAACCATGCTCCTCTTCCAAGTGTCTACAAAGCTTAGCAACGTCTCTACTGATACAGTAGTTGTTACATTTACAGCATTTAGCAGATGCTTATCCAAAGAAAGTACATTTGTCAATAGCTCAATAGGTCAAACACCAGTCATTAACTTAGTTCCTAAAGCATTACACTATACTGTACTATCAACATACCATTCAGTCCTAAAAAATAATTGCTACAGCTTATACACAAGCAAAGAGCTTAAACATTCTGGGCTATAGTTTCCGTACAGCGCAAGGCCGGCAGTAGTGCTAATGCAGACTTAGTGACAATTTAGTTGGGTGCCAGATGGTTTTTCGCTCGCCTGGCCGCGTTTGATAATTTCCCGACTCGCCATGATATCGCTTGCGCTGAAATGGGCGTGGGGGTGCGCAGACGCAGGCGTTGTGTGGCAGTTTCTGGGCTTTAGGCACTAGCGTTGGGTCCGATCCAATATCGGTATCGGGTGCCGATACTGACGTAATTCACTCATCGGATATCAGACTGACGTTACAGATCCACGTACCGATCCAGATTCCATAGACTGATTGTTTTGGTTATACAGTTCTACTCGCAGGCTATGTAGCTGTGAGCCCTGAGCTAATGGTGATCATTAAAATAAAAATTCTCTCTTAACAAAAGCTTAGAATAGTAGGTAAGTGGAGACCTACATCGGATTTAATTAATCTGTACCTGAGGAAAGGGCAGAAGATTACGAGGACATTACAGGTCGGTTTGTATAAAAGGATTGGCTATGTGGCTGCACTGAAAGCAGAACAGCCTGCTGCTTTAGCAGGCTCTAAACCATAGGAAGGACAGCCTCAGGGAGGGCTCACGCGGTAACAATTTATTATTTACTCCAGGTATGACTAGATTAAGACGAGGGAGGTGTCTTGCTTGCAACTCAGTTTCTCATTTATTGTGTTTTTATGAACAGGGAAAAGCATACACTAAATGTCATATTTGCCTCTCTCAACCCTGCGTCCTGCTGTGTTCCTAGAATGCGCAGGAAAGACTTTGACTGTCCATTACAAAATTGTCAGTCCGCCGAGATGGCGAGAGTGCTGCTGTTAAAGCGAATCAGAGCCCCCACCACTCCTACTGATGATTTATTAATTCTAATCCAACCCTTTTATAACTGCACCGCCGTTGCGCCGGATTACTGCCACCACCACATGTCCTGAAATTGGCAAAAAAGTAGTGGCCACACCTTGCACCACAAACCTTCGCCGTGTGCCTCCACTTGCGTCTTGACCTGGAAGCTAGTGCCCTCTAAGATCCAAACATAAAGCAGGAAAGGATGGATATTTTTATTTGTAATATACTGTATATAGTGACAGGCCGAGAATTTTTTTTGGATTAAAAACTGAAATATACCTCTTTTTTTTTTAAATTAAATTCTACAACAACAAACTGGAGAGACTTTAGAAATACGTGCTACCAGTAGAGACGGAGTTCAGCTCTGTAGACGTGTTTTGGAGCAGGGTTTTAATCTTGCTTTTTCTAATTTCATACATTGCCTCATTTATACATACTGCATTGTCACATTCCTATTGCCCTTAGTTTGTCCCTGTCCTTTAATCCCCTTGGAGAGTTAACATTGTAGGACTTTTTTTTTACAGATACTTGAAGGGTTAATGTCAAGGTCAGGCATCAAGGGGAGGTCACTTCTGTCGAGCCAAACCCCCCCCCCCCCCTTTACAACAATGGCAGTGCCACAAGGGTCTTACCCTTCAGGGTAATTTAATTTCTTCTGTCCCCAGCCTGTCCCTAATTAAGGCTGACAACAGGGGGTGGCCGGACAGAGATGGGTTCTGTAGTTAGCCTTGTTTTGAACACACAGAATAGGGGGTGGATCAGGCATAAAACGACCTCCCGCCGCCTCCTCCTCATGACCATAGACCACTCCCAACATGTGCCTCATGCCTTGGGGGGCCTGAATGGTTTTTGTGAGCTAACTAATTGTGAGGGACTTAAACGTGATTAATCATGGCTTAACCTGAGTGACAAAAGAACAAAGACTAGCGGCCTGTCCTATGTGTTTGTGGTCAGTGCAGTAGACCCTGTCGGTGCATGTGGCTGGCACATGTAAACCTTCAGAAAAATCTCCTAAAATAAAATTTAGAATGTTTAGACTCCTTGATCTGGGGATCTCACTGGGGAAATATACAAATGTCCACGACATGCACGTATAGGCACACTGGTTACACACTTGTTAGCAGGAGAACTGAAGGAATCATTTTTTTTCATGGATAAATCCTGAGTGGTTCCTTGCTTCCATAAATGGGTAAACGAAATGTTAAAATGGCATAGGATGGGTTGGCGGCCCCATGTGGTCATAGGACACAACTGCACACAGTATTTTTTATATATTTTTTTAAATACAAAATAAATTGCTGTATTTACTTTAGGCAAAGCTTTGGCAGTGGCAGCCAGGCAGAAACTAGTTTCTGTGACCATTGCGACCACTGTACTGTGTAGCTCACAGACTCCTACTGGACGGACACTAGTATGTTATGATGTTTCACTGGTGCTTGGTAAAGCCAATATCAGTACTAATAGCAGTCACTGTATGTATGTACGTACCATAAGACAGTCCATATCCAAATGCAGTCTAAAAGCTGAGCGGAACTCTTTGATGGAGGCTAGCTTCTCTTCCTGCCCTGTATCCTCCTATTGTATCCTGACAGGTTTATTTTTAAAGAAAGTCACCCCACAGTCACCCCTTCTTCATCAGTTATGATAAAGGAAACCAGCTAAACACCCTAATCCTTCAGTCATGGCAGGGTCAAGGTTTTAAATAATGGGAACAAAGAGGAGGACCGATTTGTATGTAAATGAACAGAATTTCACAGGCTCATGAAATCTCACTGATAGTTTTTGATTTACTCAATGATCAACACGGGGAAACCACAGTACCACTCATACACAAGGAAAACATTAGTAATTCCCAGAATAAAAGACATGTTCTATGTGATGTCATGTGAGTCAGCCATGATGTGTGAAAATGCACGGGTGTAATTGAGAAGATGAGCAAGGGTGGATTCTCTATCTCGGTTTGTTTGTGTTTTCCAAGCGGATTGCAGCAGTGAACAGGATTCGGCTCCGCCTCTCTCTAATGGTTTGTGAGCGGCCGGAGATGATATCTGTGATTCGGGAAGCTTGACAAACCTTTCACACACTCTTCTGTGTAAACCTTCTTTGTCGCGGTGAGAGGCTGCAGTGAAAGCTCAGTTCATGTTGGGATTTTAACTGCTACCTGCCCAACTGCGAGACCTTGGAACTATTAATCAATACTCCCGTCGAAACTTCCTTTTCTGGAAAGGGGTGTTTTGTTTTTGTAGGTGAGTACAGCTCCTATCTTAATGTAATTTGTGTGAATTTGTATGCTGGATTTCTAACTGTTGTGGTTGCATTTAAATTCATATAGAAATGTCTGCCAAAGTATGTGTTTATGTGATGTCATTAATTTTTCAGAGCAAAGAAGAATAGAACAGATTGACATATGAGTTTAACAGGTTGATAGGTTTTGCTTAAAAAAAAAAGAAGCTTTAAACTATTGAATCTGTTACTGTAGTTTTACTATACCATGACATCTCTCTCATCGCTCTCTCTGTTATTCATTCGTGCGGCCTCTACTTGATCTTGATCATGGCACACACTCACAACAGTCACTAGTGTAGTCTGGCAGTTTTAAGCTCGGTTTTTCCCCCAGTATCTGCATATTTCACATCTGCTTCTTGCATCATCAAATCCCATCCTTTCCCCATCCTCTTTACAGAAATTGGAATTGGCTTCCGTATAATGAACTCCCAAGTCAAAAAACTGAACAGCTCGTACCCAAATCAGTCAGTCAGTGGAAGCTCTAATTTGCTGTACCCTGTTTCCCCTCACTTCCTCCTTTTTTGGTCTTGTACACCGCCCTCCAGTCTATCTCTACTTTTTCTCCTGCCCCGGAGCTATGGATAGGAAGGCTGGTTGCGTCACAGTCCAGCCAGCGCTGCCTGAGACAGCATTCAGTACACTTGACTTTGCTAAAACGGAGACCAACTGCCGGGTGAGTGCTGATATTTTCTGCTGATATAGATTCCAGTGTGGGAATATTGATTAGCCTTAGCTGTTGCCTGACATTTCTGCTCTCATTTATCTTTAGTGACAGTGTTGCGGTGGGATTCTGGCAAGGCCATGTTTAGTTCTTGCGGTTCTAAGAGGATTTACTGGTGTTTCTGTGCTTAAGACGCAGAGGCAGCATGTTGTTTTGCTCCGTGATAACACTGACTTTGGCATGCGTGCCAGCACGTCGACTGGGATACAGTTAGGATAGATTCTCCTGTAAATCAATACATATAGCGTATAGTGTTTTTAAATGTCAAACAATGATAAATATTTAATTAACTGTATTTTTTAATAGAATTTTTTTTTTTAACCAGTTAATGTCTCATTGAGATTTAAAATGTATTTTTCAAGACCGACCTGGCAGAACACAAAGTTTCAACAAACAAACGCAGCGAACGACAAATTCAATTCATCCAAATATCAGTATCAAAAGATGGAGAACAACAGTTATGTGGAAGAACAATCACAATGATAGACAATTTCCATATCCTTTAGCATTTTTTTAATTCTCCCAGTGTAACAGTTCAGATAAATTATTGTCACTCTGTACATTGTTCCATGTTTAAGATTATGTAATGTCAAGTAAATTTAGTGTGCATACTTGTTTGCGTGACTTCACAATGTATGTTTTTGGAATGTGGAGAAGGGAATCAACCTGTAGGATATTGTAGTCGAAACAAGTAAAGCAGTCAATACTTCCTCATCTTCTCTATGCTCTGCTGTCAATGGGTAGGTTCCTGCATGTTGAAACACAATTTCATGGAACGCATTGCCTCCTTCACAAAATAAAGACCCATTTCCTGTAAGCATGTGCTAGTTGTCGCAAGTGCTGTTCAGTTGGACCTTTGCCTAGGTTTTTTTTGTTGTCGTTTACTTTAATGAATATTTAGAGGTAGTTACATTGTGGAAGAGGCATGTCAAAGGTTGTGAGTGGTATTTAAACGGTTTATTTTAGGTCTTTCTGAGGGCTTCCTTTCTTTACTTTCTTTCTGGAGAACTAAGATTGTTGGGCTCACATTTAAGCAGCGAACAACATTTTCTATGAAATATTAAACACTCATGCTATTTGGTACAGTGAGTGCACGTGGCTGAGCTTGAGAGAGGAATCTCCCTGCACCAACATGTGTGACTGAGCGGGGAAGGAGGACTATGGTGAAATGCTGTACATAGTTTCCCTGTTCATTGTCTTACAGCTTATGAAGATATTAATCAAAATTATGAGCCAAGAATATGAGCCACAGTGGTCGTAGATCTGACGTAGACACTTGGATACATACTGTAGGACGTAGCATCAAGGAATAGCCAACTGGCACAGGTTAGGATCATAGAAACCTTTTTGTAATTGTTGAATATCCTTTCCTCGTTTAAACAAATTTTACCATCACCTGCAGTTGTTTGCGTGTGATGACATCACACACCCATCTTGCCTGTGTTAGAATAGTTTTGTTTTTTATATTTAAACCGTGCGGGACCCTTTTTGGGAAGACAATCAACATGTGTTTGAGGAACAAATGCACACAAACTGTGCCCCCACTTTTAGCAAATCCATATGTGTGTGTGAGCAGCCTGGGGTGTACTGTACTTGGAGCGAAGGAGAGATTGGTGGCTAATGGGAAGCAGGCAGGCAGGCAGGCAGGCAGTGCTGTTGCATAAGGCCCACAGTAATAATAAAAAAAGCCAGACTCTGGCACGGCTACCCCCACTTTTGTCAAGCCAGAGGACAGATGGCGGCAAATGAAAGGCAGAGCTCTCCCTGTGCCGCTCCAACCTCGACAGATGCAGCGTTTATTTAGCGAAAAATAAATTTGGACATGGACCAGCCGTGACCGTGCGCTCCCTTTCATCGTTCGCCGCCATTTTTCAGCCAATGTTGGGGAGCTGTATAGGGCTCCATTCTCTGCTTCCCAAGTGGACTGTGATTAACTTAAATTTGTTGTTTGTTTATTTGTTTTTTTCTCTGTTTCTAAACAAGAGACCTAGCTGTAGCATGTAGGATTTCACTGCTCTGTAAGATAGCCTGATGGAAAGCATGCTCCCTCCACGGGCTCTTAAGGCTTGTTCTGTGCCAATCCATCATGCTTAATGCAGCCAAACTGAGGGGCTGATACCATATTTTTAGCTGCAGTTAAGATTTCATCAGTCTCACAGAGGCACTGCTGGATGGAGGGCAGCAGAGAGAGAGAATGTAGAGAGAGTTTAGAGAGAGTTTAGAGAACAAGGAAGGGGTTGGAGAATAAGGGAGTGGGGGAAAACAAGATGGTTATCAGTATTCAAATGTTTCTTTATCTTCTGATCTGTATCTTCATCAAAACATCCAAATGCAGTACATCCAAAGTACATAAATCGGATCATTACAGTGGCTTCTCGTATGTTTTTGTGGCCGTAAGTGTGTCAAAGATATCAGGGATTTGTGACGTTGGTATCGGAATCAAAAGTGACGGAGCTGCGTTTGTTTGCTTAATCTCTGCTCTCTTCCTGTCGGTGTTTCACGCCTGTACACGGCTGCATTGATTTTTGCATACATTTCAAATGTTCAAAGGTCGTGCCTTTTTTGCGTTTTACTGTGGAAACGAGACAGTGGAAGTGAGATCAGCGAACCGGTGATGATGTGTCCTCCAGTCTGTGTTTCTCGGGAACCCTCGATTGGTTGGAAAATGGCCAAGTTGCTCCGACCAATTTTTGTCTGGGCTTGAGTGTGCGAGAGGGGCTTTACAACAGTCCTATTATTTAAGCAAGACTGTGCATGACTGTACACTGTCTAACTAATCATTTACGGGCGCGGGGTGGGTGTGTTTATTGGGACGCGTCTCCATCAGGGACACATGAATGTGACTTGAATCTCGACACGCTGGGATCAGATTGCCATCATGGTGTTAGAAGCGGGACACTTTCTGTGAGAGTGTGTGTGCTGACTGGTTCAATTCCACGACTTATTATGAATAGAGTTATTGCAAACATAACTTACAGCAGGGGGGGGGAATGATCTAGTCCATTTGCCAAGTCAATGATGACTTGCATGTCAGAACACGCAGCCTTTTCTGTTGGAGTGGAGTAATGATAAGGATTACAGTTGTCCCGTCTGAGACAACACTGCGTTAGGCGAAAGTGACACACCGTATTAGCAAAAGCCCTGTCTAATGGCGAAGGAAAATAAAAACCATTTTGGTATTTTGTTGAATTTAGCCCGAACAATTTGGTCTGCACTTGGTAGGGCCAAACAATGTTAGGGCCTTGTCTTAATATGAAGCATTAGTCATGCTCTTGTTTTATGTCGGTCCAGGCCGCTTTAGATTTCATGTTCTCTATTGAAGGCTGTACATAGTTTGTGTGTGTGTTTGTGTGTGTGTTTGTTGTAAGTGTGGGAGCAGGTTGAGGCTGTTGATGGCCTGTTGGAGGATTGGCTGGGAATTAAGTTTGTTCAAGGGCGTGGGCACTCCCAGGGCAAACAGCTGTGTGTGTGCGCGTGCACGTGTGTGTGTGTGTGTGTTGTGAGAAAATGATGCGGTACGATAAAGGGCAAGGAATCAGTTTTATACAGAGTGTTACCACAAAGCTTGTGGTGATACAAAAAAAAATCTTTTAATACAAACTATGACCAGGTTTTTTAAATTCCCTCAGTTGTTTGCCTATGTTTAGCTTTTTTATTAGAAAGAAAGTGGTTCTTTAAAGAACTGTGGTTCTTTACGGCCCTATTCTGTTGTGACTTAATGAAATTGGCTAAATAATTCAACACTTGGGGAACTGCTGTTGTGTAATTGCGGATTTACCTTGGTTAAAAAAAATAGACTTTTTTAGCAAATCCATTAAAAAGCCCAACAAGAGTTTCTTTCACAATAATGACTACCCCCGCCACGAAAAATTCCCAGGTACGTACCGAGCAGATAGGATTGTGTGAACCTTTCCACAGGCACGCTGACACACAGAATGATGTGCGGGGTTACATAAGCAATAGGTGTGCTCTGGCAGCACACACTGTTCAGAGAAGAGGAGGAGTGTGTTTGTGTGTGTGTGTGTGTGTGTGTGTGTGTAGGTGGGGAGTGGGATGTATTCAGTATACTTGCATTGAGACAATGTGTTTGATCCAGTGTTTTTTGGCAAGCGTAAGCCCATGAATTTTATTAGTGCTTTCCTAATACACACTAGATGATGGAAAGAGAAAGTTGAGAAAGAGGTTGTATGTTTGGGACTTGCTTCAGTGCAGCGCTTTGTGTAATATGCGTCGTATCACATTCAGTTACAACTAGAATCTAAATGTCTTTTAGTTGATAGTTGATCTCGTTTCGCATCGTTTAAGAATAGCTAGTAATGTGGATCATATTATAGTTTAAAAATAAAAGTTACAAAATACTTTTTTGTTTTTTTTCTCCTATAATTATATGGATTTTTACCAAACTTCTAATGAAAATACAAATGCATTCCAGCGTAATAGCTCTCCTATAAGCAGCCTAGTCATTCGTTAGCTTAAACTGGGCTGGGTATGTAAAGGTGACAGCTTTTCTGCCTGCTAAGATCCGGTTGGGTCGTGTGTGTGTGTGTGTGTGTGTGTGTGTGTGTGTGTGTGTGTGTGTGTGTGTGTGTGTGTGTGTGTGTGTGTGT
>JAODLI010070205.1:0-14279 GCA_027575585.1 Percopsis omiscomaycus
CATGGTGTGGGGGTGGGTGCTCATGTCTAATATAAGCCCCCTGGATGGTCACGGTCAATACATCTGTCCCTCCCAGGGGGGGGGGGGCATGTTACTGCGGAGCTGCAGAAGGCTCTGGAACACTGCAACGTGTTCCACAAGCTGGTCTCAGCATTCTCACTCCCAACATCCCCACTAGACCAGGCAGCAGGCTGCGGGGGAGAGGCGGGCGCAGTGGGCAGTTATACACTTCATTTTTAAACCACAAATGGAATGACTTTGTCCTTCCACGAGTATTCCTAAATATATGTGCTTCTTCTTGGCTTCTGCTACCAGTGCATATGCTAAATCACAATCCTACAGGGTGCAGACTGAGACAGGACCAGCAGTCTCTCTGAGGGTTCAGTGAGCCCCAGCAGCCGGATCTGCCTGGGATCGGTCACCAGCAGCAGGGGATCATGTTGTCAGATGGTCAGATTGGGACTCCAAAGGACAGGACTTCAATGAGCCCCTTATGGTGCATCTTGTACGTAAGATGCTCTGCCGGTGTGCAAGAACTGGGTGGTATTCGTATCAAAAGGGAAATTTTAAACACGCCTACAATTTAGATAAGTGACTGATTCATGAAGATAAATAAATAGCTTTCTCGATTACATACAATCAAGCTTATTGCTTTGGAGCTGCTGTCGATAGAAAACCTTAAATAATAGGTTTTTAAATGGAACATAAGTGTGCGTGGAAGTTATGCTAAGCTAATGTGAGTTCATTTCAGTCATGCGTGCATGCCCCTGCAAAGGACATCGTAAGCACTATGTTGCTATGGCAACTGGAGGCTGTTCGCGCCATATGTTCCACGTTGGAGAAAACAGAGTGGCTGGCTGCGCACGGCCCCAGCCAGCACACGTGCACGCACATGCGCACACGCGAGCACAAGGAAATGAGGGCTGAGCATCCAACAAAAGGTTGGCTGAGATAAATAGGCTATCACTTCACGGCATGGGAGAGAAACCAAGGCACCTTAGTTTATTCTTTAAAAAAAGACACTGCAGCTTCATTCTGTTGATTCCACCTTGCTCAATGTCAATGCTCTTCAGGTAATAATATGCTGTGCCAGGGCTTTGTTAATAATACAAATGGCATCTTAAATCCATTTTTGGCACGGTGGCCGGTGAAACAATGTATACAGGATCCTTCAGTGGATTCTGCTGTGATATTATCCACATGTTCAGCAGCCGTTGTTCTTTTTTTAATATCACTAACAAAGGAGGCGAGAGAGTAGACATAGCCTGTGGGCGATCGGGGTACAGCGTAGTATTAAAACAAAGAGAGCAGCCGCTAATAGCAGGCTCTCAGGCTCGAATGTCTGCCTGGAGACAGAGACTGCAGTGGGTAGAGGAGAGACACAGCTTGGGCTAGACCAGTGTCTGACCCCAGCCAAATCTATCTTATCTGGCTCTGCACGGTCCTGGAAGGAGAACTCCCCAGGGAGGGGATGGGGAAACTGGGCAGATAAACCTATAATGCCACCTGTCGTCGTGCTGTTGCATAGCCTTTATAAGCACACAACCTTTTCAGTTAATATACTTTATTCCGCATCCGCTCATATGCATTTTCCTCTATTTGTTTATAGTATATTTAGTATTGTATAAATACAGCATTTCCATGAATTTGTTTCTTTTGCAGCTGTAAACACGTGAACTTTTACTTTTAGCTATCTCGCACGCTAAACGACTTCCTGTTTCAGCACCGACTGACTGTTTCCACGGCAATATTTGTTGTTGTTTTTTTCACAACCTCTCTCACCTCACAGTCCCCTAACCTCTCTCCATCTCTCCTGCGCATATTGCCTTCGTTTGCACTGAGCCTCTGTTTGCACTGAGCCTCTGCATTCTGGATTGGTATTGCGAGGAAGTAATAGAACCCCTGCCATATCTCAGACAGGGCTGCTCCATTTACAAATAATGGTATTAAAAAATAAAGATTGTATAGTATATTATTTGGGCAGGATAGTCTAGTTGTCTGGGTATTCGACTCCCAGCCAGAAGGTTATGGATTCGAGTCTGAATCCTTGAGCAAGATGCCTAAGCCCTATCTGCTCCTTATAAGTAGTAATTGTACTCACTCACTGTTGCGTTGGATGTAAAAAAAAAAAAAAAAACGTAAATCTTATTTTGGCTATGCTATAAATATGAGGAAGTTAAGATACTAATAATACTAATAATATCATTAAGCGTTGTGAGCTTTAGCTTTAAGGCAGAAAAAGGCACAGAGGAAGCCAACTCTTGTGCTCTTTTGCCTTTGGGGAATGAATGTGGGTAAATAATATAAAACCTGTATAATAATAATAATAATAATACTAATAATAATAATGTCAAACCTGTCCTGCAAAAACTTACAGAAACGTACAGAAACAAAAAGCAAGAGGGTGGAGGGAGAACATGAGAAAGTGGGACAAATGACGAAACTGACAACAACAATGGTCAAAGGGATTTTTGTTTAAGGTCAGTGGTGATTTAGTGGCCGTAGAACCACCATGGTGTTTTTTATGACAGAATAAGAACACAATGAAGAATATTCAACCTCAGGAAATGAAAACTTGTGGAGAATCACTTTGTGTCCCTCTGACAGGGGAGATACAAAGGACAAACCTGTTTTTCTTAAAAGAGCAGATGCCTTGGAACTTTTCATTTCCATCCAGTTTGAGCGTAAAACGTCATCTTTGATTAACTGGTAGCTCTCCCCTACAAGGGGAGAGCTACCCTGGTGTATGAGATCATAATTCAACCCCCTAAAAGAAATCCACTCGCTTCAGATCCTTGTCCAAAACAAAGGAGCCAGACAAAAGAGTGTCTGACCGGATAATCTCCATGCCCAATAATACCACCTCCAGCCTCATCTGGGACCTGGGCAGATGTCATCCTTAAAACACCAGTCTGTAAGGTAAAGGATCCGTGAGAATATTATTCCACCAGGAGCTACAGTATGTTCCCTTTAAGGCGGATTTTACATAACAACTCTTCAGCTACTGTAGGTGGGAAATCCATCCATGTTCAGGTGTAATTGATAATTCTATATTCTGACCCGGTTTTTTCACTCTTGCATTTACGGTATGTCAGAAAAATAGAGGTACATTATGCAGCTGTATGGAGTCTGTAGTTTGGTTGCTCCATTGAGCCACTGTTCCTTCACTTTCTGACAGTGAGACTGCCTTTGGTTTTAGCTGTTGAAATAGATAACAAATTTCAACCCCTATCCCATCTTATTTTATCTTAAAAACACAACATGTCACAAATCGACAGTGGGCTTTCGGTGTGCTTGACTTGAAGGCTTTTGTCAGTGTTACACCACAGGGGTGCACACTAAAAGCCATATAGGAGTCAAGTAGTCTGCACTTGATGCTTAGTACAGGAGCACGTGTAAAGTAAATGGGCAACACACCCGCTTAGAGCTCTTATCTTTCAAGTCGGACAAGCAAGGTGTATTCTCAGATGGGACGACAACACAACACACAGGCACGACTCCTTGGGTCTCTGCTGGTGCACTAGCGTGTCTGAGGTATAAATAAAACACAGCAAACTAGAGCACTCTCCGCTCTCTTCTTCTCCACATCTCTCTCTCTCTCCTCCACCCCACCCCCCACACACACAGCGTGTTCTATTTCAGCCCTCGTCACCAGCTCCTGCTCCCAGTGCGCCAGTGATGCCCTGCTTCCCGCAGCAAAACATCCCCCCAAAGGCAGGCTGCCTATGGCACCATTGTGCTGAGCCATTCATAGTGTAGGCTACAATAACCGACGCTCCAACGCATGTTGACGCGTGTCGGCACGCGTCCTTTTGTCCCCCTCACGTTTATTTACTGTAGCTCATGAAGTAAAAGCGGTTAGCAAGGATGCCAACCGCGTATAGTCACAGCACCAATATTACAATATTCCAAATGACAGTAATGCAGGTGTGATGATAAGCAAGTAGAATGTATAGAACACCAAGCACTGTACAGTACACATACTGTATATGTACTGTACAGTATAGCCTAATGACAACACAACAATGGCAACCGCTCCCTGCTCTAAATGTTTTAGACACATACTCGAATGCCCTCCCAGAGCAGTGCGAGGACTCACATGTGTTCCTGGGAGAGACAGGGGGTCTGTCCGTGCTCCATGGACTCGTTGGCTCCCATCCTCAGCTAGCCTTAAATCCCCCCCCCCCGCCTCTCCTGCCCCCTCCGGCCCCAACCTGCTCCTGCTCCCTGGCACCCCCTTTCCTCCACATCCACCTGACTCCCACGAGGGCCTGCTTCCTGTTGTGTGGGCCTTCCAGTGACGTAGGAGGGTGCCAGAGGACGCGAGGGGAGCCGAGGGGAGCTGAGAGGAGCTGAGAGGAGCTGTGCTGCAGTGCAGCGGTCCGGCTCGCATCAGGAGCCAAGCGCCGGATGATTCAGAGCTGCCCCCCTCACGCGCGGCATCGCCGTTCCTCTCCGGTTTTCCGCTGTGATCTTATGGCCTGCTGGCCATCTAGCAGCATCAGGGAACACGCTCCAGAGATCTCACACTGCACGTGTAAAGCAAAGAACTAGTCCCAAAACAAAGCGGTGCACAGGCAATCCCATCCTCTTGTTCTGGCTCTGCGCGTGTGTGTTTGGCCACTGATGTCACTGAGCTGTGTTGCTGCTCTCTCTCTCTCTCTCGCCGGCTCCTCCCCCTCCTCCACTCTCGCCTTTAAAAAGACAAGCAGCTCTTTCCCATCCGTGACTGTGGAGGAGGGGGGATAAACAATAGCAGACCCCAATCCACAGTAAATAAAAGAGGCTCCTTCGATCACTCTATCACCCATTCTCTCTCTCTCTCTCTCTCTCTCTCTCTCTGTCAGTAACCCTGCCTTTCTAATGTCTCTCTCTTTCCCACCAGGAAGCCCCTGTCTCAGCCCAGTGGGGTTGCATAGTGAACGTGTCAGTTTGGGATTCCTTTCCACACAATGGAAGCTTCCAGCAGGCAGCATGGCCAGCCAGGGTGTTGCAGGATGTAAACAATAGGCCCCGAGAAAGTATGTGTTTTATCCCCCCATTAAGCCCCCTACACTAGCAAAATGGAACCAGTGAATGAAATTCTCTCACACGCAAAAATACTGAATAAATACTGAATATTATCAAATAAAATTTAAGCATTCAATATTTTGATTTTGTCAACTGATTAATTCAAAATCCAAAAAGCAAAGCACAAGAATGAGGGGAAAAAAACCCTAGTCATTTTAATAAAGGGTTAAGAGTGTATCCAAAGCAGATTTATGTCTGATAACAAATTATATGTACGCCATTTAATCTACCATATCAATATGGCAGACTTTCCTTACGTCATCAAGAGGAAAACATTTAGGTATCATAGCAGGATGAGCACATCCAAATCCCTCCAGAATGAATGCTGCCACTCATGAGGCTCCCTGGGGAGAACGCAGTGGGGGTGATCTAATTTACTGGCACTCACATCAGTCCTTGGAATGCATAAGGACAGGAAGAGAATGCATCGCTCTGTCTGTCTTTTTAATCTGTACACTGTATAATATGTGTGCTGCAGGGAGATGGAGCCAGGCTTTTATACCTTGGAAGAAATAGAAACAGGATTCATCGCCTAGAAGCGGTGGGAACCGGCATAGGAGTGACATAGGAGTAACCTAAATCCACCGTCAACTCATGGGAAAGTGAAGGAACGGGTGTTCACTACAATAGCAACCTCGCCACCCCCTCCAGCACCCGTGATCACGCTAAACGTGCTGTAATGCTGGTGTAAGGTTTCACACCATTTTCTATGCCTCAGTGAACTGAAAGACAGGATAAAATGGGTGATCTCCACTTTCATGAGATAACCTGGAACATGAGTACAGGTGTTCACATGACCAGCAGGGAAATCACTGGATTGGGGAGAAAATAGAAAAGTGGAGTCTATTATGAGTTCAGAGACTATTGACACAAATACTATTGTTTCCCGGCTCTAGGGGGTTATACAGACCCCCTCAGAGTACCATTGATTTGTACTCCCAACAAGACCCCCATAGCAGTTGGAGAAAAAGGGGTCTACGTGCTCAGAAAAGAAAAGGTTTATTTTTTAAACTGTACATTTCTACTGTTCAAATGAAAAGGTGTAGAGCTGACTTGAGCAAAGACTCTATGCCTAGCTGAATGCCCGACAGGACCACGAAGAAATAAAAAATTCAAGCAAGTCAGGCACTGGAAGAAACAACTCAGGCAGTTTTTATGAAAGATTTATAACCCCAGTCCAGAGGGAATCTAAGTCGCTATAGTCCACATACTTAGCCTGCATAAGAGTTTAACTGTAGTGGCCAGTGTCTCTTCAGCCAGCCCATAAAGGCACATGGTAATGGTTTTAGAGACGTAGGATAGAGACCTACATGAAAATAGCAGTGAGGAGGTCTCCACACATAAAACAACTCTCAACTCAGGAAGGCAAGAAGCCCAGGGCTCTGCTATTCGGTCTGTAAACAGTACGATAGATATGCACAGGGTATGCAAAGCAAAGAGTAGGCTACAGGTTCATCACCATCACTGGCACATAGTTACCATAAAGATGCCAATTGGCTAGCTCTGCTGTGCCATTACTCCCTGCACATGCAGTATATAATAATATAATAACAATAATATAGTTGCACTGTTCAACAAAAACAAAGTCAAAATACCAATGTCATCAACACTAATGTCAATGTTGTTGAAAGGCATAATTAATCCATTAATCCATTACAAACGAATAATACAAATATGGAATATACCATATACCGTTTAAATATGACTCATGCTGATATCCTTTGTTTACATCAGCTACCTGCACCAATCAGACAGCAGAGTGCACACACAGACCGCACATAAAGGAAATGTGACTCTGACAGATTTGAACCCCCTCTGCTGGCTGAAAACAGTACTGCAAATTTTAAAAGTAAAAGGGGCTGAGTCATTCTCTCTTATGAAAATAAGACCATTAGGTCAAGAAGGACCATGCCACAATGTTTAGTATAATACGTGGAAAATGGCTAGCACTGATAACAAAATAATGAGCAGCATTAAAATGCAATAAAAAACATCAGTGCTAAATGAAAGCACAGCATTATGTGCTAGTGGCATTCTGCCATTACAGGGTGTTACAAAAGCAGCTTTAATAGCCGTGCTATGTTCAAGTGCTTACTGTAGAAATGCCCAGAAAAACTGCTGGGTAAGTGCCTACTTAATGCTGTAATGACGAAAAGATCCACAGATAAACATTAGACCATACTAAGCTACCGCCTATTATTAAGGCAGTAGGCCTATATCTTTCCAAAACCACTGAGAGGCTACATCAGTATATATCCTATATCCTGCATGTGTGCCTGTGGTGCAGAGCAAGGCTGAGCAGAGTAACTTTTGTGTACACTGAATTTCACTCAGCAAATGACATCAAGTCCTGAGGCATGCCATAATGTACACTTTTGGAGTACAACAGACCCATTCATAGTCTATATCTGCGGTTAGCACGGTCTAAAGAAAACAAGAGTGGCTTGTTTTTAGCCATTAGCCACATGCTGCTATAACTCTAGAGAGATTAAAACAGTATGTGGCGGTAGATCTTTAAGAATATAACGATTCCTTTGGTAAAACTGAGTCATTGGCCTGAGTATTTCTATTGTTCCAGATGCCATGCACTCTCCATTTCAGCCATCGGCATCGCCTCACCATCACTTGCGTGACTTTAAGGCCGTAAGTCAGATTTCAAGCTGAGGTTTAACCCAGTGAGGTTCAGCGGAAAAGGTCACGACTGCTTCCCATCAAGCAGGCTAAAGGCATACCATCAGCACCAACACCAGCACCAAATCTACAGTCTCAGGAGAAATGCAGAGGGAGCACAGAGGGAACTC
This sequence comes from Percopsis omiscomaycus, assembly GCA_027575585.1. NCBI lineage: Eukaryota > Metazoa > Chordata > Actinopteri > Percopsiformes > Percopsidae > Percopsis > Percopsis omiscomaycus. Next base: position 7,872 of record JAODLI010070205.1, read on the forward strand.
CAGCAGGCTCCCATCCCAAAGGGAGTCTTGTAATTTCACATGCAATTGCACTCACTGTAAGTCACTTTGGATAAAAGCATCTGCTAAATGACCAAATAATTATAATATAGGCAGCCAAAGTAATATTCGGACAAAAATTGCACTCCATGTGTAGCCATTAAACTAAAGGAGAAACAGTTACATGACCACAAAGACTGGCATCTGTGCATATTCCATCTGTGCACACCTCGATTCAAAGATATTCTAGAACTATTGCTGGTATTGCAGCGAAAAGACCCTGTGACACCTAGCTAGTATACTCAATACTACCAATGTATACTATGTTATAAACAATGACAAAGCTAAGATATAAACAATGACAAAGCTAAGTAACAGCAGATACAGTGTACAGTAACAGGTGTAGTAGAGACCATACCTTATAGGGTAGTAGTGAGGTGCAGGGGCAGGGCAAGGGATCTTCTCCGGGGCAGCAGAGGGGGGAGGTTCCGAGGCAAGGCTGGGCGGGGCTGGGTGGGGAGATGCAGGTGGGGTTGGCGGTGCCTCGGAAGTGTCTCTCTCAGGTGGGGTGAGGGGGGGAGCGGGGAAAACGACTTTGTGCTGGAGATGCTGGGGAGTGGGGGTGGGCAGGAAGTGGTGATCAGAGGGAGGAGATGGGTCGCCTCCGTCTGCCCGGTCGGTAGGGGCGGACCTGCAGAGGACGCACAACACTTTAACAAGACAGCAGAGGTCCCTTCCTTCTCCTCTGTCCTAATAAAAACCTTGAAAGAAACGTGGAAGACATTACCTGCTAACAAAATAGACGCAAGCCCCGCCCTCTAAAGACCTAAAGTTCCTAGTTCAACCAGGCTTTACGAAAGGGCTGACTAGGGTTTAGGCCCTCAGTTTCAGTGAGCATATCGGAATATTCATACCATCTCCACAGAGCCGTTGTCATTTGAAAATCTATAACTCAAGCAGTCCTTTGCTGAGAGACTTGTGCTACGCAGTGCAGACGCCCGTCTGAGGGTTGATGGTAGTCTGGTTCTGTCATCACCAGCCACCTGGTAGAGTGGATTTGGCCCTGATCCAGTCTAGTCTTATCAGGGGTAACATGCTCTAATCTGACATGCAATGTGCTGGCTGCCCATGCAGCTGTTCCCCACTTGGGGCCTTGCCTCCTGTTCCGCTCTAAAAATACCCTTGCAGCACGTTTCATCGCAGAGAAGAGCCTCACAATGCCCTAATAATGGACAAGCTTCAATCTAAGTTCAACCCCCGTCCAGACCTACAGTTTCCATCAGTCCCTTCCAGCTCTCCTTGCTAGTGAGAACTTAATAACGTTTAATGAGGAAGCCCAGCAGTAGGCTTTTCCTAAGGGTGCAGCAGGTTTACATCCCATTGGGTAATGGTTCGTATCATTCCGCTGTGCAAACAAACTGAAAACTGATGAAACCTGGTATTCGATGCAAATTTATTATATACAGTCTAACACTTAGATTTTCACACCTGTGACAGGCTATAGGAATCTTTTATTTTTTTACTGCAAATCCTTCTTTAATTACCAGAGGCTCAGTGAGCCACGCGTATGTTATCATCTGTGACCAACTTGGCACAAAGGCTAAGAACGACAAAACCCTATGTCACAACATGGTGTGGACAAACTATTACCAAAAGGTTGTTTTGCATTCTATATTGTATAGCTCTATATTGTGCATTGCACAGTCTCTAACATTTACATTTACATTTACAGCATTTAGATCCAAAGCGACTTACAACTAGTACATTTGTCAACAGTTGAACTGGTTAACCACCAGGTATATATAACATTCTCCTAGAATAAGGACAGCATCATGTCATGAGGTAACTTGCACTGCATTTTTAGTACATTACTCGAAAGTTATCATTCACTCCTCAAAACAGTCATTGTTAGCAGCCTAAATTCCGGTAAAGTGCTTAATATTCTTAGAGCTGATCTAACAAAGTAGAAAGGAGAAAACGTTTGTTTTTTAAAATTTTCTAACATGGATAACGGTACCATAATAAATGCACCAACATTAGTAATACTGCAGTGTTATTGACACATTTGTACTTGCCAAATATGGGGAAACGTGAACATATTCCCAAACGTGATGTGTCCAGTGCAACCACATTCTTCCACTAAGCAGTTCTATCACTGCAACTGGGGTACGTACAGTGCCTTACTCAAGGGCACCTCTCAGCAGTATGTCTACGGAGACCGGAGCACATTCATGTATACTCTTCAGGAAGATTATCTAGGCTAGTTCATAGATTCCAGGCAGTAAGTAGAAAGTCCTAAACCCAACCTCTAGGTTCCTATCAGTGTCCCGTTTGATGAAAGGGCAGTAAGAGAACGCTTGCACACGAACACGCGCATGTGCGTATTACATTGTAATCTACTGGAAGCAGCTGGACGCAGAAGACAGTTAGTGCACTTGAACTGTTTGATGATAAACAGAGGAAAGTAATACAGCTAGCTGAGGCAACCGGAGAACGTGGCGTTTTCATAGTAAGAATAACAGCAGGACTGTTTCTGTTCTGCATCACTCATACTGTCCCACTGCTCTCATAAAACACACACTCACAGACAGTGTGCGCTCACGTACACATGTACAAACACGTACGTTAACACTCCAACTATTGTGTTTCAATTTGCCCAGTGTAAAAATACAAGCATGCACACGTGCACAGTTTTTGCACACCCACAAACACCCCGCAGATCTTGGGAGGGGAACAAAAATCATTAGTGCACATCACCCTGTCACCCTTCAGATAGAAATAGGCCTATGTTTAACCTACATCTTTTATAAACAAAAGATGTAAAAATCCACCTCATGCAGCCGGGCGATGGCATATGGGTCTATTATTTACCATGGCAACAAGTCTATTTACAGTAAACCGTGGGTTACTCTTCACAACCCACTTCATCCATCGCCGAAAATATAGATGAGAGTGTGTTTCACGCCAGATTGTCACAGCCATATGACGCTACAATGTGTTTTAGAAGATTTCACAGTACTATATAGGATAATAATTTAGCTTTACCCTAAACTCAAACTACAGTTTAATCTCTGGTGCTCAGGCTCTACATTGCCTTTAAATCTGGGAAGGTATAAAACACAACCACATACACTCAGTTCTACACAACTGCAATTAATATCAGTGTTCTGACATCCTAAACATGTCGCTTCATTACTAACAAAATGTAGCAGTGTGAATACCAATATTAGCTTGACCTGTGTGTGGGAGATAAGGAACCAAATATTTACTACAGACAAACAGTTGGTTTGTCTGCCTGCCTTCCTTACTGTGAAGCAGACAGTTACAGTGTACTTCATGAGTCAAGGAAACACACAGAAACAGGTCTAGGAGACAGAAAAACATGTTCTAACCTGTATAATATTGCGCAGCACACATTTTCCTTTACAACTTCTTTTATTTCTTTACGTCCCTTCATCTACCTCTCTCCCCCCTCCTCCCCATCTGGTGAGGTCAGCAGAGGCAGAATGCCTTTAACCCTTCTTACCTTCACGCCATCTGGTCACGGGCTCACAGCGGCACATAAACACATGGATAACTCACCCAGCACTCAGACAAGGAGGAATCCACCACACTACTTCAGAACTAGGTGTTGGAAATGCCTTGTGTGTCACTGCTGCTCAACCTTAAAACACCAGTGCCATTGATTCTCTCTTTCCCAGTCTCTCTCTCTCTCTCTCTCTCTCTCTCTCACACACACAGTGACTCTGACTGACACTCTACCAGACACACGGTCACACGGCCACACATGCTTGAGTGTTCCTCTGAACCCTGGCTTTTGTTCCACTCTGTCTGGCCTAGCCATATGACTTCAGAGGGGCTGAGTGCCTGCCCAAATCCCTCCCGCTCCAGGCTTCACAGCTTTAGTTCACAGAGCCATGGACTAGCACAGACAGCTAGGATAGCCTGGGGGGGTAGGGGTTAGGGGGTGAACATACAGTACATAGTACATGACCATGCAATCTCTCTGTCGCTACCTCCGTATTTTATTAATGGTATTTTAGGAGAATTTCTAAATACGAAGGAGGGCAATCATGTCACTGCTGCTCACCCGCTAACTCTGCCCCCCCCCTTTGTCTCCAACAAGACTTATAGGACAACTGTTGTGACTGACAGGCAGCAAGTGCTACTCCGGCATGTAGGGTGGCTCCTGGACGAGCAACAGGCAGGAGAGAAGGAGTAACAAAAAGACAGACACACATTACCAGTATGGGCCACACGAAAAGCTAGGGGACCTAAATGAAATGAGTAACATTAAGGTACATACTGTATTTCATTAACATTATTATAGTATGCGTACACGCAGTCAATAACACATCCATAGATATACAGTTGTCAGCAAGCAGTGGCAAAAAGAGTGGTACAAATGACGGGAAACACATACATGGAGTGTTGAGTCTAGCCAGAGCTGTTAAAAGTGCTAAAACAAATGCCTGTATGGAAACACGTACAGGTCAAGCTGAACGGTCTGCCAGTTTACTGCCTGTATTTAACAGTCAGGAGTTTTAAAAACATTCACGGCAATGACATCAATTCTGGAAGCTTCTAAAATGGTTCTCCTCATACTGTATACCTAGTAAGAGACTATTTAATCATGGCAGACAGAAACAGCCTACCAGACCCAAGGCTGTAGCCATGGAGTCCACAAAATTCAACATTTTAAAAATCTAATTTCCTGCCATTAGGCTATAGCTATACAGTAAACTTTACAAATATATGCAATATATAAAAGCTACTAGCCTACTGTCTATCTGGCTGTAATCTGATTTGACAATGATACAATCATTGGAAGATTGAAGTAAATGTTGTCTTCTTGCCATTATCAAAAATAAGATTTTTCTGTGCGAATATAAAAATATAAAATAGTATCAATGAAAGAAATTCACAATCTTAAAGTTTATCTAAAATGTATCATAAAGCCTTAAAAGATAGACACTCACCCACTGTCTTCTGACTTGTCAGCTGGAACCTGGACTGTGTTACTCACTGGAATTTCCCCAGATGGTTCCTTAAACAGTTCTGATGAGCTCTCTGCAGGTTTATCCACTAGTTCCCCTGCTGGCTCTCTGATTGGATCCCTCACTGGTTCTGGGACGTCTGCTAATTCTTTAACTTGTTCTGGGAAGTGTTCCGGCGCCTTCACTCTTTCTGGGACTTGAACAGGATCATTGGCTATATCAGTGATGTCAGTTAGTCCTTTGATTGGTTCTAAGAGCTCAACCGAGTTGTTGGTTGATTCTAGGAGCTTCAATGAGTTCTTGGTTGATACTGGAAGTGCCACTGACTTTGTTGCTGGTACTGGGAGGTCCACTGACTTATTTGTTGATTCTGAGAGCTCCGCTGATTTCTTCACTGGTTCTAGGACCTCCACTGAGTTATTCAATGGTTGTGGCAGTTCCACTGACTTGTTTGTTGATTCTGAGAGCTCCACTGACTTCCTTATTGATAGTTCAACCAACTTGTCTGTTGGTTCTGAGAGATCCGGTGGTTTCTTCACTACAGATGGAGACTCTGGTGTGTCTTCTACTGCTTTCTCCAAACTTCCCTCCTGACTTTCAGGAAGAGCTACCTCTTCTGTTGGAGTATGAAACTCTAGATCAGCAGACTCCAGAGATGGGAGGGGCCTAGGGTAAAAACAAAACAATGAAAGAGAGAAAGATGGAGCTTGAGTACACTTGTTTTAGTTTTACGCTAGGTACACAAGAAATGGGTGACAAATAACAAATTTGTGTGTGTAGAGAGAGAGAGAGAGAGAGAGAGAGAGAGAGAGAGAGAGAGAGAGAGAGAGAGAGAGAGAGAGAGAGAGAGAGAGAGGGAATAAATGCCTATTTCCACGTATTTGATTATGACCCTGTGTGTGTTTCCATTGCATTGTTAACAGCTGTGGGCTTTGAGTGAGAAAGGGTCATTCTTGCCCTGAAGAACAGAGCTGATGTCACCGTTGATGTCATCCTTTGGATAAAACAGGCAGCATTTCTTTCATTAGAATTCAACAGGCAGAGCTATCTGACCCGAGCTCCAGTCACTACAAAGTCCAGCTCTGTGCTTGCTTCATTCATAGTCGTTGTCGTGCTGCCCTTTGTACTACCACTTCGAACTGCTTTAACTGAACAAAGGAAACTACTAACAATACTGAGACATACAGTACTATGTAAATATTTCTATAGTGGATAAATAAATTTGAAATTTGCTTTTCTGTATAGTTTTTGATGCTGTGATTGAAAACGATTATATTGTTTACATTTTAAAATATATATAGTAATATAATAATATATTTTGTAATTAAAAACAACAGCAGATTTGCTGTGATGCTCAACATATATTGTGAGCAACATTTCTCTTTGTGTAGCATCTCAAACAACATGTATATAC
>JAODLI010070216.1:0-14278 GCA_027575585.1 Percopsis omiscomaycus
TGTGTGTGTGTGTGTGTGTGTGTGTGTGTGTGTGTGTGTGTGTGTGTGTGTGTGTGTGTGTGTGTGTGTGTGACCAACTCCTCCTAATCTGTCGAGAAGCAACATAAAATAGCGGTTTGCTAGCCTCACAACACAAGAACTGATTCACACAATAGATAATGCAATGCAATATAACATGTCAGCTCATTTTGTCGTCATTTTAAATTTGTTCTGGGATGGAATGGAATGGAATCTCCTAATCCCCGCAAATTAAATCAACACACTTTTTTACTTTCTGAGTCAAACACATTTTTTATATGCCTACTGTTAATATTAAAAAGCAGCTTCTAAATTCAGAGACATATCAATGGGAATACTTTTTGGTGTAGACCACAAACAAAACTTTAAACAAATATATTTTTACATTCGTCAAAAAACGATAGAAAACATTGGAAAAACTGGCAATGGAACCCATGGCTCTGAAACACTAACTAATCTCTAGGTTTTACAACTTCAAACTGTAACACTCCATTCTGTGGCCTCTTTAAGCCAAAGCACATTGACAATATGATCATTTAGCAGATGCTTTTATCCAAAGTGACTTAAAATTACATGGTGCTATTACATGGAGCATGTAGGGGTTAGGCATCTTGCTCAGGGATGCTTACAGGTAGGCCACCTCCGGGGATCGAACCCATGACCTTCCAGCTGGGAGTCCAACACCCAGACCACTAGACTATCCTGCCCCCCTCACATTAAAAGCTAATACTATGCAGCCCAATTTAGCTGGTGGCAGGGGCTAATATTTCATTAAATAAATCTATTGTAAGACTCAGGAGGGATGTTGAAACATCTCTGGTTATTTGGACCTTAATAAAAAAATATGTATTTGCCTGAGGGCTCCCACCCAGACCACTAAACTGTCCTGCCCCCTAACGGTTACGTCCTGTGACGGCCCAGAGATTTCCTCCTGAGCTACAGTATACGGTCCAGTTCTGCGAGCTGCTGTTGCTGTGGAGGTTGATCTCATGCTAAAGCGCATGATATCCTGCACACACATCTATTGTGAATTCAGAGCAAATGCATTTTTCTACCATTTACTAAATTAGATTGAATGCTATGGATACTGGATGTGTAGGCAATTAAATGTAATTTAGGAAGCTTTTTATATTGCTTTCACATATACAAGTATATAGAATTGCTTCCGTGTTAGTCTACTTACTATGCAACACAGGAATTGGAACCACTACCCTGGAAATATGAACATGTTCTCCTCTTCACAGTTGTGGGAATGGAAATTCAAGAAATCCAGGGAATTATTATTTACATCATCTATATCAAAACATTTTAAGTATATGGGCCATACCTACAGTATAATACATCCCCCCTCTTCAGTAGACAGTATTGTGATTTGGGGGAGTCTGGAATGCACCAAATGGGTGTAGGCTACAAAGAAATAAGGAAACATCAACCTTGTTATCATATCCTCTTCACATCTTACATTGTCATTTAGCAGACACTTTTATCTTAGACATTCGTCGATAGTAGCTGAAACAGCCATACGCCAGTTATAATGAGTAAAAGCATTCTATTAGAACAGTGATATCAGCAGTCACTAGAGCTAGATGTGTTTCAAGAACACTTGAAATATCATATTCCCAAATATCTCAAATAAGGACAGATCATTAAGTAATACAATGAAAGAGTTAGAATCGTTTTATTTTATAAACTGACTGAAGTAAGGTATGCCTGTAACTGTATATACATTTGTGTGTATGTCTGTTTATCTCATGTCTAACAGCACGCAGAGAAGAAAACAAATTGGCTATTTCCTGATCATTAAGGTAGTCCATGCTGTGTGTATGTGTGTGCGTGTGTATACTCACGTATGTCACAAATACTCAGACCATTCCCTAGAGGTCCCACGGACAGATTGACTGAAAGCTTTCTCCACTGCCATCCGTTCTTCTTATATGTTCCCATAACTCACTCGCAATTACAGAGGAGGAGAGAGAGCTAGAATGACAATATTAAGAGCGAGAGAGAGAGAGAGAGAGAGAGAGAGAGAATGTAGGTATTTCATGTCCTTTTATTTGTGGTCTCATAAGACCAAGAAGAAACACAAACATCTGTTTTGTTTTTCTGTTTATTTTTTTACATTTGTTTTTATTTTTGAAATGATAATTCAGCTTTTTATATCTTTTAACTGAGCCTTCATCTGAGCACTTGCCTGCCTCCACTTCCAGGATAGCCTCTATTCCAGAAGCCTTTGTTTTTCTATGCATCGATCTTTCTAAAAAGCTGAGAAATCATATTGGACTACTCTATTCATATTCTAGGCTAAATGGGTATCCACCACTGTATTTTTAACAAAAGTACAACTGTGATTACTTTCCAGAATTCAACGACACCTCCCATGAATTCTTGTAGTGTTTTACCCAAGACCGTAATCGTTTTGTTTTGTCGGCTATGGATTTGTAATTGACAGACTGTTCATTAAAGCCCCCTAACAATGATACATTTGGATAGTTACATTTTTGAGTTTTGTGAATTTGTGCAGAAATCGCTGTGAGATGTTGAAATCAGCTTTCTTCACTTCAGAAACAAAACATGAAAGTTCAGTTGCAGCGGATTGGTTTGGCATTTTCTGAGCTTTTCTCCCTGTTGGTTTGCACGCTGACCCCCGCATTCATCTATATTTTCTATGTAATTTCCTCATGATTTACTTTGCACTGCATTGATCGTGCAGTATTACTGTAACATAATATTATGCATGGGCATAATATTATCTTAATATTATGACAACAATTCGGGCAAGCAACAAATTAGACTCCATGCAGAAAAAAAGCACAGTTTATTTTCTTGTGCAGTGTTCAATCTCTCATTGATTAACATGTGAGTGGATTGAAAGCGGGCCCGCTCCGCGTCAGCTCTGCTGCATGTACGCAAAGACCTATAGTCATCACGTTGAAGCTTAAAGGCAGGCCGGCGGTTTCTTTCAGAAGCCTTTTTTGTTGTATTTGTTGATATTCTCTTTACATCCTGATAGCAATGAATACATTAAATGCTGCAAATGAAGCCTACTTATTATTTTTAAATATATGAAGGGTGCCTTTACCCCTCGTTTATTATAATAACTATATAACACATAATTATAACTATAATTTTAGTTTTAGTTGTGCATTGATTTAAACAGGATAAACATAATTCAATTAAAAGTTTTCCCATTGATAACTCCAGGACTTTATACAAGCTCTCAAACAGTAAAAGCCACGCTAAGCTTCACTTTGGCCTGCCCCCTCGCAGGCTAGTTCAGTGGTGTGTTACCTTGGTTACTGAGCAGGAAATCCTAAGTCACAGTGGGAATGGAACGGAACTCTCACTTAAATTAGACTTATCATAATAAGACGGGATTTTCCCTTATCTGCCTTGATGGAATAACCCCCTGGTTTCTACAAGACCGTCCACCCTACCTTTAACAAGTGTTTTCTATGTCGACACAAAGTGTGTTTGCCTTTCCCTTCGAGGATGTCATTGACTCAAATAAAAAAACGTGTCTCGTGTTTGCTTTCTCTAAGTCATAGTACAGGATATTCCTCTGGTGTCCATCTGTTTACCTCCAACAATCTCTCTCTGACACACACAGTGGGTGAGGCAACAGATGGCCGTTCTCCTGGGCTACCTGCCCACAGCTCCCTTTCTCTCGATCTTCCTCTTCTTTATTTCTCTTTGTCACTGCATCCGCATGGTCATCCTTGCCTCTGTTTGTTTGTGGGTGCCCCCTCTGTGTTGTGTTGCTTCTGTGCAATAGGTAATGAATTCAAATGCATCAAATCTGATAGGTGATCGAATGTTGGAATGGTAACATTCAAAAGTTGACAATTTCTCACCATATTTTCTATTTCACCACAACATGCAGCCTCACAATATTGCATTGGTTGCCTTTATCTGTGTTCCCACAAGCCGGCCGGAATTGCTTCTTTTTGGGCATGCTAAATTTATTTTGGTGTGGGTGCGTTAGCTTCTTATTAGCATTTACCTTATTGTGAATAATCGAAATATACATAAATGGTATAATGCAACAGCAATGAACAATTGATCAATCAATTGATATCAAAATATCATTTTTCAGAGCTAATCACAACCCATATTTGGGTCAAGTATTTGAGAAAATAATCCCTTAAAGGAGAACTTCGGGATTTTTCAACCTGGGCCCTATTTTTCCATCTACTCCATCTCCAAGTACTGATAAAAAATTCTCCTGTATTGAGAACACAAAAAATATTTGACGCAAAATCGCTATACAATGGAATCCTATGGGGCACTGGAAACATCGGAAACAATATTTTTCATACTCATAATGTTATTATAAGTGTCTGGCAACATAGAACGGGTCCCTACAGAGATATACAAGGGCATATTTACTTCAATAAATATGCCCTTATTTCTCCAGTCAGTCCCAGGCTGGTTCCACTTCTGCTTTTCTGATGTCCAGTCCAATAGATTAGCAGCTTGGATAAAAGAGTTGTCAAGTGGATTGTGAGAATAATTAGCGTTCCTTTAATGTATTCCCCTTTGACCAGGTGTCACGTATGTGACAACATTATTACTAATGCCAAAAATCGGTAAACAGAAACAAACTGCTAGCATTAGCTATAGTAGGCCTAGTTAGTGGAATGAACTTGATAGAGAGCATGGCTTGCAATGTCTTTTCGGTAGAACATATGAAGATGGTCTGACTAAGGAGATTTATCATGGTTTTTGAAGGCTTAAACTATTTCACATTTAACTACATTATAAGTCCAATGGGAACGGTCAGCAGCATGGCATGTTTGTTAATACTAAAGCTATCAGTGATGTGGATGTGCTGCGCAACATTGTAATTGATCGGTAATTCAATTCTGATAAGGTATGTTCTATATATTATTTTCTCTTTCTTTTTCAAAGCAGCCTGTAGAGAAGGGGTCTGTGTTTTTTTTAACAAACGCAGACCTCTTCTGTTCTCCCTTCAGTAAAGTGGGTGAGCCGTGTTCAGGGGTATCAGCTGATTTGCCATTCATCTCCCTTATGAATCTGTGCCTGAGTACCCACTACCACAATGTGTGTGTGTGTGTGTGATGTGTAAGAGAAAGGCTTTCTACTGTGTTTCAGTGAATTCTTAATGGGGCCCTTTAGAGGTCATCACAGAAGGGCTGGCATGTCACAGGAGGGAGGAAGAGAAGAGCCACGGGGGGAGGAAGATGGAGGCATTTGGCAGGAGAAACGAACAGGGGCGTATGGAGGAAAAAAATAAAAGCAGAGAGGATTTAAAATGAAAATATTAGCATGCTAACCATGTTAGCGCTGTGGTGTCGAATAAAACCAGTGTGGTAAAATAAATGCCTAGGGGGCCTACAGCATAAATATGCATCATGCCAATGTTTGTATCTATGCAAATTAGTCTAGAAACTGGGTTTGGTTTAATGGTCTTTTTTACAGAGATCTGGAAGGGCTGTAACCAATCTTGCCACACAGGTACAACAAACCTGACATAAGGAGAGTCAGGGAGATGTCAATCTCGGAACGGCTATCTGTCTGACAACGTTATACCTCTGGGGGCAAGCGCCAATATTTCTGGTGTTCTGGTGTAGCCAGCGGATATTCGGGCCAAGACTTCCTCTTCCGTATGCCAGTTATTGTTTACAGTCTGATTAGCAACTTGAGAGGGAGTTGAGTTGGGCTAATCTCTAGACAGGTAGGCCTAATGTATCTGCATATGAATGCAGATACATCTATTAAAAAATCTTCGTCAGACGAAATCCGTTTTTTTTCCGAGATTGCATTTCGGCAAATGTGTCCCGCCGCGTTTGCTCCACTCAAGTGTGATTGGTCAACACTACTCGGACTATAAAAGTAAACCGGGACGCTTTCGATAACAAAATCGTGTGCCGTTGCCTACAGATTCTGTATTCATATACTGTACAGATATCTGTTTATAGAGATTAGGGAGATGCCAATCAAGCAGGGTCTGTACACGCCCACACAGTCCTGGTATGAGGTTTTATCAGCCACTTTAACACCTGTGTGGGTTTGCAGGGACACACAAACACACACACAAACACACACACACACACACACACACACACACACACACATACGGTGAAGCTACATACAGACTGTTATGCAGATAACAGATCAAAAGTTATAATTAATGTTAAATAATATGTATTGTTGTCACGGTTACGGTGATGTCTGAGAAGCACCTTCTGGGGGCAGTGTAATGCAGTATATCTTTTAGTTTGTTTTAATTTAGCCTCCTATCTGGCTGACAACCAGCAGTGTGATTGTATGAGTAACTTGAGTAACATGTAACTTGAGTTATATGGGAAACTATATTGGATATATTTTTTTGGTGTATTAATTGTAAAACGCAACGCTATTGCTGTCTTGAGTAAACTTACTATGGATGCATACCGATAATATATATCATATTAAATCAGTGTTATACATTAACATTCAGTTGTTATTTGGTACATTATGTATATTTTAGCTTTTACATTCTCTGTGATTTTCTCTCCCCTTCACAGTACAGTACAGGCTGCACCATGTCTGCTACTCTGGAGGACACAGAAAACGTGTTTGGTAAGTCCCACACACAAACACACAGAGTTTACACCAGTGCTTGACATGAATATTTTCTCTTTTCTCTATGTTGTACAAACTCCCAGGTCACCTTTATATGCATGTTTGTGTGTGTATATATACTGTGGACTCAGCTGTTCGTAGCTAATAGTGTCAGGACGTCTTTTGTTCTAATCCTCCCCTAGATGCCTACTCTGGCACACCTTCGCCTCCATTTTCCCCCTTAACATCTCCATTTGTGGCTTTTCACATCTGCCAACTCCCTCTCTTCCTGGCTTATTCCCCCGGCTAGGCCATCAATTTGAGACACAACCCCTGATATATACAGAAGGTGCTTCTCAGCCCACCACAGATCCCCAACACTCGTTGAGAATCGTATTGTATCTTCCCTACCCACAATTCCCCTCTGCTATCCTTTCAGCTGATAATGCACTGTACAGTATTCCCTTTCTATCTCTATCTTCCCTAATATGATTTTTCTTTCTCTGTTCCTTTTCTCACTCTCTTTCCACTTTCTTCAGCGGTAATATAATGTTTCTCTCTCTCTTTCCTTTAAGCACTACTGGAATTTTCTCCCTCTTTTCCTCTCTCTACACCCACTGTAATCATTTTCCAAAGAGACCAGCTCCACCATGATATCTTGTTAAGGCCTCACCCCCCCACCCCTCTCTCTGTCTCTCCCTCTCTCGCTGCTCTTCTCCTTCTATTCTCCATCCCTGGCTCTGGCTAGTCCCAGGGGAAATAGTGCACTGCTCTGCTGTAAGCCCACTGTGGGGGTGGAGAAAGAGGATGTGTGTGTGTGTGTGTGGGTGTATTTTTATTTGCGTGTGCATAAATGCGACAGTTTAGCCCACCTCTTCAGTCAGCACTAATGTGATTATTGTGTGTGTGTGTGTTTATGAGTGCTTATACGTGTTTATCGGCCCTATACACATGAATGGCTACAGATTATGATGTTTAGCTCCACTATCTTCTTTTTTGTGGAATGCTAGCTAAATGTTTTAGGGGAAAGAATTTACTCAGCAGTGTCATAGACTTTGTAAGTTTAATGTCAGCCCTAATGTGCGCTAATATGGTTTTCAAGTTCCGATGCAATTTCACCTTTTTTGTCTCTCTAATGGTAGCCTACTGGGCCCATTGATTTCTGTAACCGTGTTACGAGCAACACACTGGCAGTGGGTGATACAAATGATTTGTGCCATAGTGCTAGCTTGTTGCTAGCAAAACATGCTAGCAATCATTGGCACTATTTGAGACACATTATGTAGTATATAATTAAAATGTCCAAGTTTGAAAATCCTGTGTTGAAGGTTGTGACAGAGACAACCCTATTCCTTTTGCCCCATAGAGAAATTTGGAATTGCGGCGCGCGGGACCGCTTTCTTGTCTCATCAAGCCACTTATTCCCTGCAGACACTGCTGGCCACAGATTGTACTGTATGCAATGGCTGTAGGGGGTAATAGTGCTCAATACTTGTTGGTCCCAGTTGTATAGATGTGTGTGTGTATGTCTGTGTGTGTGGAAGCGATAATAGAGACTTTCCCGTAACCTCAACGTCACATGCTCAATCTGTACAACAGTTTCCATCAACACAGAAGTTCATCAGCCACTGAATTCAGACAGGCCTGGTTTGTCCAGCGACAGAAGGTCACCCTGATGGATGAATCTGAGCCGTAATGTGTGGTCCATCCACTGGTGGATGGGATTTGTTTGTTTGTTTTTCCATTTCACCAATTTATTTAGTGGAGTATAGAGTATATTCTGGTGAAGAGGGCAGTGGCAAGACAGAAATAAACACATTTCACCATAATGAAGGGAGACAGCTGTAAAGGAAACGGAGAGAATAAAAGGGAAAAGAGAGAGACCGTGTGCGGCGATGTGTCCCACTACATTACAAGGCTTGTCATCATTCATTATGACAAGAGAGTGTCGCTCGGCAGTGCTGACAGTAGCAGCACTGGGGGCCAGGATAGTCCTCAAGCATCCTTGAGCAAGATGCCTAACCCCTACCTGCTCCATGTAATAGCAGCATGCAAGTCGCTTTGGATAAAAGCATCTGCTAAATTACCTAATTGTAGCACACCCACAGGACAACAAGGACACTTTTTTTCATTAATAAATGGTCTAAAAAGTCTAATGGTGGCCAGTTCTTTGTCCAGCTGCTCCCACTTGTTTAGAATTTAATCTCATCACCGTTGAGGATGCATTACAAAATATTTCTTTCTAAAAAAGAATTGATGCTATAATGCTGCCGTTGCTATTGCTGTACCTTTGTACTTTGCATAAGACCTTGTCAGTTATAGCCAGCTCTTTATCATAATACCCATGATAAACGTATTTGTGTGATGACATTTATTACCTGTAAGTCAATGAACAATCATGGAATGTAAAGAGTAGCCTACCTGTTAAAGTGACCACGGAATGGCTTGCTTTTGATGTAATTTCCTCCTTAAACAGGAAGTTGAGGCGGGACATGACGAGGGGATTGACTTGTTTCTGCCATATAGAGTTCAAAATGTGTTACACATGCAAACCCACTTTTGACAGATCTTAATATCTGATGAGCATTTCATTGGACATATAAATTGGTATACACCCCTGACTGCAGGATGACGCATTATTTTCCCCAAGAAGTGTCTAGTCAGCTAAAGCAAACTCAGAACATATGGATGGTGACATCAAAATAGGTGAAATATTGTGCGACATTATGCTTTAAATACTTTCATTTAAATTTGATTCATAGCAAACGTGTATTACACAAGAAATTATCTGTGTGTTTCAACAAGAGCAGGATACAGACCGGCAGCCAATCAGAAAACAGTAGGTGGTGCACTTTTAAGGTGTAAGCCTAGAAGCTTTGTAGGGGAGAGGGGTAGAGAGGAATGCCTGCCACTGAACCCTCAGTTGTGGGAGCACAAAACATTTGTATAACGCTTGTTTCAACCACAATTCTTTTTACGAAGTTTCAGTGGCGTAATGTAAAATATTTAATATTTTAAATATCAAGGAATCAATAGTTGCCATTCAGTCTTAGCTGTGCAGGTCTTTCTAGCGAGGGCATGAAACATTCAGTAGCTCCATGGGCCGAAGAACATTGGCCAAAGGCCCAAGACAGGGAACGCTGAATGCTTTATGGAGCATGACAGGCAGTAAAACTATTAGAAATGGATGGGAGAAAGAGAAAGAATGATGTAGAGAGTTAAATCATTCAGAGTTTTTTTCAAAAGAAAATACATCTGACATACAGTACAACATGTTGAGCTGTTTAAAGGATTGGGTTTCGGGTGACAATAAAAATGCTTTTGTGTGTGTGAGGTAGATCAATCATTATTGAGTCCGAAACACCAGCCTTTAGGTGTGTGTGTGTTTGTGTGTGTGTGGGTGTGTGTGGGCATGGGTGTGTAATGTAGCTAGCTGTGCGGGAATCTGATGACTCACTCTGCTGCCCCACACAAATAGGATTCCCCTTTCTATCCTCCCACCCTCATCCCTCAATCTCTCTCTCTCTGTTTCTTTTCCTCTGTGGCCACCTGTGCAATGAGGGAGGGCACAGATCTGAAAAATAATGTTGAGGACGGTGCATTTTTAATGACATTGAATGTCAACAGTGTTTCTACACATTTGGAAAACTGTTGTGACCTCTCATTAGTCAGTAAATACTATATAATGCAATACACACATCTCTAACTAAAGTCAGTTTTGTTTGTATTTATGCCTGATTAAGGCAATGCAATAATGATTCCTTCCAGATTCTTGAAAGCCTTTTCATCTCATATAATCTGGTGTCTAGGTGACAGGCAGACCTAAACAGATCGTTTACCACTTACTTATAGATGTCACCAATATGACTTCACTCAAAGAGATGTGAGATGTTATATGATTTCCAACTTCAGCAGCACAACCAATACTTCTAATTTTTCACTAGAAACCAGACATTTTGTCTCCATAAATCTACCAGGATCAATAACCTGCATATAGGGTCGTCATAGGTTTATGGGTCATTTCCCACAATCCCTTGCTGCTTCAGTCACTTGGGACAATCAGCCTCCTGAAGGCTCATATCAGGGGTGGCTGTAAAAAATAAAAAATAAAACAAATATTTATTAAATTAAAAATTTAACTTAAATCAAAAATGTAAAGCAACCAACAAGCAGTACATATAAACAATAGCATACAGATTAAAAAATAATAATATTTTTCTCATGTTAAAAATTAAATAAACTAAACTAGGGTTGATTGATGGTGGGTGAAGGAAAACGGATGAGAATGGGGGCCAGGAGGTCAGAGGCAATCAAAGAAGGCACCTTATTCCCCTCCCCTCCTCCGATATGTCGATTTTTCATTCCCTTCGTGTTCCTCACCTTTTAGTGTTACTTACATGTTCGATTTAGTTTTTTTTAAATAGGTTATTTGCATAAGGGCAGGGAGTGAACAGGTGTGAGAAATGTCTGATGCTAATCACCAATTTAGGCTACGAGTGTGTTGAATTAATGTTCCACTTGAACCACTCTGCATGAACAATGTGTATGCAGAGAATAGAGATGGATATGTGATCCTATAATAACCATTGTCCAAGTGCTTGGCTTTAAGTCTCTTTGTAAAGGTGCTATGACACACACACACACACACACACACACACACACACACACACACACACACACACACACACACACACACACATCAGCTTCAGAAGATGTATGATGATAATTGGGTTGGTTATGAAATCAATTATATCAGCTATGTAATGCATGGCAGAACATTAAAACCTAGGGGGAGGCATAACTGACACCTTCTTTATGATTGGTTCTTTTGAGTAAATTAAATTGGCTGACCTCAGCGAATAGCTCTGCCCTTCAAAGAAGATGTCTACAGCCTCGATACACGACGCCCGTGTGGACGTCGAGGAGCTTTAAGCTTTCAAATCACTGAGTCTACTGAGGACCAATGACAAACAATTGATTGTGTCATCGTAACCTTTAGACCTGAATGAAGCCATCCCAGAGACGGAGCTATTGGACAACAGCATCCAGAAGGGGCGGGCGCAGCTGTCCGTCAAGGCGCGAAGGCAGCGGCCGTCGCGGTCCCACTACCGCGACAGCGTCAGTTCCACCGAGGGAGATGACAGTTTGGAGAGGAAGGTGAGCTCTACTTGTGTGTGGATGTACATGATGCCAATAGCCATTTTGTCGCTGGGTTTGTCAAGTCCAGAACGCAATATCTCTGATGTGGAGAGGTTCAGTTGCTCACTGCAGGGAAGGACAATGTGCTCCACTCGCCCCAGTCGGTCCAACTCCAATTGATTAAAGCTCAATATCTCAATATGGGATAACATGGCACAACTGCACCTGTAGGCCCTACGGCATGTTTTTAAATTCTGACAATTGTTTATACCTTATATACCTGTATGTTCTCTATATTCTATATTCACTATAGTAGCAGAAATCACTTTATTTGTAGCTTTGTCCATGGTGGTCAGCAAGAAGTCTCCTGTTATGCTGCTGGTTTAAATGTGGCTTGAGAAGATCAACTTCTGTATCAGTAGCATTTAAAAGTGAACATATTAAATGCTATATACTGTATGCTATATAGCTATAAATGACTGGACACATACCAGAAATGGGTCTTGTGTTATATTATATTAGATATTATATTAGATATTATATTAGATATACAGTATATATATATAAATATGTGTGTGTGTGTGCGTGCGCGTGTGTGTGTGACAGTACCAAGACAGTCCCTTACACTCGGCCCGCTCGCCGCTCCAGTTGGCGATGCGAGGTTCGTCTCCTTCTCCTGATTCGTTGCTCTCTTTGAGAAGTCCCGCCTTCTCTTTTGACACATCCTTGGTAAGACCTGCTTTCGAAAAAATATATAAATAAATAAATACAATTAAAAAAAAACTTTCTTAAAGTGAAACAAATAGAATAAAGGTTGAGCAATTATTTCCCGCCTCCCTTGTCGCTGTCATGCGCAGGTGCGCCGCTCGCCAGAGGACGGGGGAACCCCATTGGCCACTCCCCCGCGTGGGCGGTACCGCCAGCTGACCAATGCCACGTCCCAAGAGGCCTTGGTTACGCCCTCGAGCTCCCCCTCCAAGTCGTGCGCCTCCTCTGACTACTCCCCTGTTTACATGAGGAGGAACAAGAGGCCAGACAGTGAAGGTATTAAACCAAACACAAACACAAACACACACACACACACACGTGTGTGTGTGTGTGTGTTTGGGGGGCAAGATAGTGGTCTGGGTGTTCGACTCCCAGCCGGAATGTTGTGGGTTCGAGCCCCGGAGTTGGCCTACTGTACCTGTAAGCCTCCTTCAGCAAGATGCCTCTAACCCCGTCCTGCTCCTTGCATTGTGCTCATTGTAAGTCGCTTGAAAGCGTCCACAAAATGAACTAATTGTACAAAATGTATATAAGTGTGTGTGTGTGTGTGTGCTTGTCAGTGTTGGTGTCGGACAACAGTCGTGATACCAGCCCTGCAGATCCTGGCAGTCCCACTGTCATCTTTGACAAGAAGACCAAGAGACGCTTCCTGGACCTCGGGTGACACGCCACGCCACAGCACACACACACACACACCTCCATCTATAACGCCCAGACAATACATTCGATCCCGTTGTGTTTTCCAATGTCCACTCCTGTCTCTCTCTGCAGGGTGACCCTGAGGCGTTCGTATGTCAGGGTGAAGAAGGATAAATCCAACAGGCTGTCTGTGGGCAGCAGGTGGGTCCGTCAGAGAGCTGGGCTCAACATTTATCTATCTATCTATCTGCCTATCTACATATCTATCTATCTATCTATCTACATATCTATCTATCTATCTCTCAGCCGCTAGCGGATTGGTTTTTGTGCCGTCAATTATACAGTGTGCAATGCACGTGTTGAGTGTTTGGACAATAGGTTTGTACTTCATTTTACTCAATATACAGCAGGCTTGGGATGTTTGGGATGACATTTTCAGTTCGGACGCTGTATTTAATGAACCGAATCATTTCTTTCTGTTGAAATTTATCAAAACTTCAATCTAGAATCTATTATTAGAATTATTAGAATTATTAGAATTATTATTAGAATCTATGTATAGATTATATGATTATTTTTTTGCGATTTATACAATACAACCCAGTGGAGGTTGACAAACAATCGTACAAGATAAATAAATAAAATAATAAAATAAATAAATAAATAAATACATTTGGTCATTAAATTGTTGTATTAACATATTTCCCTTCTAGTTCTATTTTTTTTATTTGTGTATTTTATTATAGTTTATCAATGAATTGAGCAAAAAAAAGAAAAAGAAAGTGTATCTTATTGCCTCTTTCTTTCCAGAGAGCCATCTGAAAGCCCTTCTCGAACCTCTGGCTCATTTGTTCCATTTTCGTGGTTCACTGAGGGCCGAGGTTCTGTATCTTCCTCTGGGACCCCTCCCTGTTCTCCGAAAATGGCCCCCCTGGGCTCACAAAGCCCCCGCAAGTCAAACTCCCAGGTACGAGATAGAGGTTTCATTTACATCCAGTATTTACATTTACATTTACATTTACAGCATTTAGCAGACGCTTTTATCCAAAGCGACTTACAATTAGTACATTTGCCAACAGTTGAACCGGTTAACCACCAGTTTACAAGTAGATAACATTCTCCAAAATTTGGACAGCATCATGTAACACGG
>JAODLI010070226.1:0-14278 GCA_027575585.1 Percopsis omiscomaycus
ATTTTTGAGAATAAAACGTATTCTCTTTTACCTCCGTCTTATTGTGGTGTCTCCGAGTGCTGGGTCAACACTCTCGCACCTAACAGTGTCCTCTTTACAGCGTGTCTTCTTTACTGCATGTCTTCTTTACAGCGTGTCCTCTTTATACTGTCTTCTTTACAGTGTGTCTTCTTTACAGTGTGTCCTCTACAGCGTGTCCTCTTTACACTGTCTTCTTTACAGTGTGTCTTCTTTACAGTGTCTCCTCTTTACAGTGTCTCCTCTTTACAGTGTGTCTTTTTTTACAGTGTCTTCTTTACAGCGTGTCTTCTTTACAGTGTGTCCTCTTTACAGCGTGTCCTCTTTACAGTGTGTCTTCTTTACACTGTCTTCTTTACAGTGTGTCTTCTTTACAGCATGTACACGGCTTTGTCTCCATTGGCAGATTGACACATGATTGAGCAACAGATCTTTCCTGCGCCTTTCTATCTTTCTTTCTTTTTTTCTTTCTTGTATCCCCTCTATTGTTTTGAATGGTTCAAACAAAAACAAAAAAATAACAACTCCAAAAAAGAGACCAAAACAAGGTAAATGGGGAGTGAATTGAATAGAAGTCAAATCCACAAATGTATCTATGTTTAGAAACTTCTAGACTTTTTTTTCCACAATGATAAAGCTACAGTCGCTAACCCAGACCCAAGCCTCCTAACATACTGTACTTTGTTCAGCACGGCTAGCCAAATGGACCTGCATGAAACATGCACACACATAGACATGCCTACACTCTAAGACAGAACCGTGTCTTTGTAACATTTTATTGGACTGCATTTCGCCTGCTGCGTAGATAAGAGAGCAGCTGAGAAATAAATAAAAAATCTTACTCCTTACCCCAATGAATGTTGTCAACTTTTAGTAATTCTTGTTATTTCTGCGCTGCACTATGGTGTCTTTGGGATACCCCCCACCGCGGGCCAAGAATAGCCTAGCTACTTCTCTGATCCTAAGGTTTCCTCTGTTGCTGTAAGGGCCCTAGCGGGGCCCCGATTCTGTGAGCACGCACACACACAGGCGCAATAAGGATAAAAATAATCAAAAGACGGCGTTTCCTTTCGTTTATAATTACAGGGTGTGTCACCGGACAGATGTCTTGGCACTGGAGCACTGTTTACAAGTTGCCTGCGCTACACAGCGGCGTTCCGTAGGCTCTCTGCCGCGCATCCAGTCCAGCCGGTTGCACAAAAACGTACATTTTGTGTGTGTTTCTTTCCAGTGAAAGACAGGTTAGGTGCTCGGACATAGCTTAGCAGTGTGTAGATGTTGTTTATCTGTATATACAGTATATGTGTGTTTGTGCGAGTGTATATGTATGAGTGTTTGTGCATAAGCGCGCGTGTGTGTGTGGGCGCGTCGCGTGCATGTACATGTGCGTGTTGGTGTGTGTGCACTAGGGTGTGTGTGCGTGTGTGTGCGTGTGTGTGGTTAAAAGTGCCACTATGTGTATTCCATGTTTTCATGGATCTCAGCGACCACAAGAATCTTGCTGAAAGGCAGAGCAAAAAAAACGCACACCGACATTTAAAATACATAGATCGCATGTGCACAGAGAGCGGATGGCCGAGAGTATGCCTGGCTTTGTTCAGATAAATTATACGCCCCAGCACAGTGATTTTGATGATGATGATACAAGTTTATTCAATAGGATGAACCATCTCGTTTACAAGGGGGTCCTCACATACAATACAAACAAGAGTAAAATGAATGTAATAAGAAGTAATAAGAAAAAACAAAAAAAGACAATCAACAATTCACAGACACACTACAACGAAGACAATCGACGCACAAACATAAAAAAAGATGAGTGTATAAGTGAGCACAACCACTGGTATTTATGTCAGCTAAGATGCTAACATGTGCCTTTGTTTGGATGTTGTTTGGAAATTGGGTTAGGAAACGGGAGATTGGGCTATTTGTTTACGCCATCTGCATTCGTAAACAGCCCGTCGGGGTGTTTGTGCGAGAGCTGGATTACATCAATCCAGCAGCAGGTGTGCTCTCCAAACTGGCCAATGGAGCACAGCTACGCCCCGGTGAGGTTAGCCATGAGGTCCGAGCCACTGGACCCAGATACCAAAGGGGAAGCAGCTCGGTCAATCCGTCAGGAAGGCAGGGCAGCTAGCACAACCCTGGCTTGCGTTAGCCTTCAGTCTTTTTCGGAGAACTCGCCAGTAAAGCCATTCCCACAAAATAAATGGCTTAAACCCACATGGTCCAAATTACAGGGCACCAAGAATCAGAAAATGCTATGCTGCTTTTCGCAGTTGGTGTTTTAAGAAATTCTATTAAAACCTCCTTAGTTCGACCCTCCGTATAACTCGTGCCTCGTGCTCCGACTGAACCAGCTCTCTATAACTGGCCTCTTTCACACTTTTGGATGTGTTGCGCTGACGACAGCTTGAACCCTAAACTCAAGTTTTCTGACACCATTTCAATTGAAGGTAGGAAGAGACCTAAATTAGAGATGATTAGTTTAACTGAGAAAAAATGTGAAAGTGAAATATTACTTTATACTGTAGCATCTCAAATATAAGTCAAATTTAAAAACGTCTCTTTGTAAAATGGACAAAACTTTGAAGGCGGAACCAAGATGTGGCCAAACCTGAGGTTTCTGGCCTCCATATCAACCCCTCTGTCCCCCTACACCCAGTCCAAACCAAGGCTCACATTCACAATCACCAGAATGGCCTGCAAAGTAAACAAGCCAAAACAGAGAGAGACAGCAGATTTAACAGACAGCACTGTCAAGCCAATTAGAAAACGCTTCTGGACCCTCAGCGACCTGTTGCTTGAGGTTCAAACATGTATAATCCTTGGCAGGTGGCAGTCAATTCCTTGCCCCCCCAGATCTGCAGCTGATGAAGGACCTCCTGGCATAGAGAATGAGCGGTCAGTGTTGACAGGTGGAAGCGATTATTCCGCCCTGTGACAAAGTGCGTCTCAAAGTGCGAGCCAGGAACCCCAGACGGATCGTGAAATGCTAAGATTTGAAAAATTACCTTTATTCGTTTATAATAACTTGTTTCATTATGTTTAAACCTGTTTAAATGTTTAAGCATTTTCTTCCCCCACTGCCTTTGTTTAATCTACGCGATTCATTTAGACTTAAATTTAAATGGCAGAAGGAGAAGGTAATAGGACACAGAATGAACCCACTTGTGTTGAGAGATCAAGTGAGTAAAGATTGCGTTCGATTTTGATGAACAAAGAATTCCATAGTGGGAAAGATGTGAGCAGAGTGAAGCGGGGCATCAGAGTGGCTCCCGGGAGAGATATGGAGGGAAAGGGAGAGAGAGAGAGAAGGCACGAAGAAAGGGAGAACAGAACGGAAAGAGAGGCAGAACAAGAGAAACTATAGAGAGATAGAGGTACAGTGGACTCGTACTGTATATACTGTATCTTGTATCGTGTCGTTTTTTCCCATTTTTATTGTATTTAACGTCGCATCCTGACCAGCCTTTGCACGTGACAGCCTTGGCGCAGGCCAGAGCACGCGTGCGCTCAGAAGGGACTGCAGGCGGCGGACAGCTTCTATTTGAGGCTCGCGGGTCAAGTAGCGTGAGCAGTCCTGCTGTAACAGAGCAGGGCTACGGTTTCTGCTCCCCCAGGGGGAAAGGCCTGTCCTTACGGTAAATCAGTCACATGCCTGGATTCAGGCGAGAATTACGGGCTGAGAATAGCAGGCGGGTCTGGTCCATGTGGTCGTTACGCAAATCAGTCAAACTGCGTCTCTGCTACAGGGTTTCAGACACCAAAGTGACCAAGCTAGGCATCTCTTTTCCTCCCCCTCCACTCCTCCAATCATTTTCCACATTCCGCTGGCTTTCAAATTACCACTGGGGAGAAGAATACAAGTTTAGCTTAAAATATACAAAGAGCAGCCACTTTTTCATTGGTGGAACTACAGAAGCCAGTGCCGCACTGGGAT
This sequence comes from Percopsis omiscomaycus, assembly GCA_027575585.1. Taxonomy (NCBI): domain Eukaryota; kingdom Metazoa; phylum Chordata; class Actinopteri; order Percopsiformes; family Percopsidae; genus Percopsis; species Percopsis omiscomaycus. The sequence continues at coordinate 3,962 of JAODLI010070226.1, forward strand.
CACAGGCACTTTTAGCCTCTTAGTGTTCTCTGTTTCTGTTAAAAGACCAATTCATTCATTTTTTCTCATGTGCAATCGATTTGCGCTTTCATGAATGAAAATCTCACGTTTTGGTGATATATGGAAAGATGACTACACGGAGACTCCTTTTTATGAAAATAAAATGTATCCTGTTCTTTTAAGGTTTAAACAGGCATTACAGGGCCAGAGAGAAACGTTGATCAAAACCGAACCAATAGGTGAGCTTGCGCTGCACACCATTATATGATGGCAATAAGGTCTGGGTGGAAAGAATGAACATATTTCACGGGGCGGAGGTGCAGTGAGAAAGATTACATGGGGGGGGGTTGTGGTATTGTGATTCGTGAACAGCTGTAAATCTCTAAATGCATTATGCATTCAACACCTTAAACAATTATGTTTTCACCTGACCCTCAGTGGAGGGCCAACAGCCCAGGAGACCTTCTCCCAGGTTCTCATATCACACGACGTCTGACTCCTGTCCAAGGGCCCTGCGGCTAGCAGACGCAGACAAACCTCACACACCCACTTACGAGCAGGGCTTGAGAAAGTCCCGATGCTGTGTATGAACCAGCAGCCTTTCTGCAAACTAATGAACAATTCTAAATTCTGCGGGCTACTCAGGAAAAACACTATTGTTTGGAAGACCTTCCTTTATTAAAATAAAACCTCAACACCTGGCAAAAAGCGCGCGGATCGCCAAAACTGGGCAGGACCGGCACAAACCCTGGAGCGCAAAGCACTAAATCCCAACATGTCTTTCAGGGGGAAGCTGACCTTATGTGTGAGTGTTGAGTGTTTGGGCTCCCTGCCCAAATAAGCTTTAGTGTAAATAGTGCTGAATCTAGTTCCAAAGCTCAGATGTCCCCAGGAAATCACTGGATTCTCTCTAATCACATTTGGCATCTTAACCTATTCAAATGAGGCAGTGTATCATTGGGTGGGACATCTGTTTTTTTTCTACAATAGCAAGGGGACAGTGGCTGACATTTGACAATACATGCTGAACTGTCCCTGGGAAATCTATGAATGCTAAAATCAGTTGTATTTTCCAGGGATTATCACGAAACCAAAGCTGCTAATGCCCAGAGCATTGCTTGTGCAGGTGCAGCTTACAGTAGCAGAGATTTGTAAAGCCAGCTTTTATCAAGCATATAAGTCCCTGTGAATCTGTTCATGGGCTCCAGACTTCAAAGTGCTGAGGGTTTTGTTCTCGCAGAACGTCAGTTTGTGTTTTTTCCGCTGGTAGAAGAAAAGCAAGACATTCAGGTAACCGTACGTGTATCTATGATAAAGATTTCACTTTTCTTACAAAAAAAGGTGAAAAGGTGGCATACAAAACAATATTACCATTTGTGGCAGACGCCATCTCGTCTGATCTGTGGGATCGGCCGACACTGTGCAATAACAAGAACATTCTTATTGAAAAATGATATGCCAAAGAGAAAGGAACACACTAAAGTGAGACCGTGGGTCAGTCATTGTATTAGTCAGGTTGTCTTGAATAAAGGATTCCTAGAACAAGTACCGCTCATCGTTCTAAATAGACCATCGACCGAGCTATACAATACATTGGAGGGGGGCAGGATAGTCTAGTGGTCTAGGTGTTGGACTCCCAAGCAAGATGCCTAACCCCTATCTGCTCCATGTAATAGCAGCATGTCGTTTTAAGTTGCTAATTGACCTAATTGTAATTGTTATTTGGACCTTTAGTCCTAGGTGACCTGCAGTAGGGAATAATTCTTGTATACAAAACAAAAGTAAGAATATAAGAAATGTTTATTATAGCTAACAATTTCATACACCAAAATCCAGATACTACAAAGAAAAAACAAGAAATTATTATTATGTGCTTTTGACAGAGCTCTGAAAAGGGCAAAGAAGTTTAGTTTGCTATTAAATCCTCTTGTTCAACAGCAGCAGCTCCGCCGGCATGCGTTTGTCTCTGCTATAAATGCCTGAATCTGTGCGACAGGATCTACATTACAAACAACCCACAGCCGGCAAGCCAAACAACAGAAACGGAAACAAACTCATCGTGGTGGGTCCAAACACTCGTCATTGTCACCTAGGAGCTAAATCATTACACTGCGGCTCAAATCATCATACACAGTTAGCCACAGTCCAGCTGTGCAGTAATATCACACAGTCCTCCCCCCCGGTACCAGCTGGGGCTGCCACAAACAACTTTATTTTAGAATGGCCTCCCTTCCTGTTATTTGAGGCGGATGTTTTAACAGATTTTTGAGTGCAGCCGAATAAATGTTATATTGGTCAGCAGCGACCAGAGACCAACAGATACCCCGCCATTCTCCACACAGACTGGAAGCTAGAGAGCAGCGTGAGGTTGGGCACAACTCGGCAACATGGAGAGTGACTTCCTATGGCATCCACATCAAAGCTAGCACGCAGTAGTATGCTAGCATGTGCTAGCTCACTACTGTCTGCTAGTGACTTGCCTGGTCAAATAAAATATAATCAAAATATATGTTCATACAGTTTAAACATTGCTTATGACATATTTGATCATTTTTCCTCCCATAAAGCAGGACTGAAAGTATACACTTTCTAGTTTAAAAGAAAAAGATCTGATTTATTTTATTTTTAACCAGTATTGTTGTCGACCAATAACAATCATTTTCATGCTAATCCATCCTTTGTTAGCGATTGATTCTCATAAACGATTACCCATGTAATGGAACTGATTGGAGTCAAACTCTGTTTCCCTGCTCCAAAAGCATTTAAATGTAATGTATCACACATAAAGCTATGGAAGTCTAACATGGCCAAAAAGAGCTGTTATCTCAAAATCTTTACTTTAACTATCCAATTTTTTTTACTAACTGCTGAGAATAACGTTAATCTGTGCAGTGGAGAGAGCAACAGATATTGAAGTTTACTTCCAAATGAAAAAATACCATTTCTAAAGGGACAGTCCTTAATCACAGTATAGCATGATTACATTTACATTTTTTACATTTACATTTAGCAGACGCTTTTATCCAAAGCGACTTACAATTTCATGCTATTACATGGAGCAGGTAGGGGTTAGGCATCTTGCTCAAGGATGCTTACAGCTAGGCCACCTCTGGGGTTTGAACCCAGAGCTGGCCTAATTACACTTTGTGATTGGGGGAATGACTATAAGAGACATTATTGTGCCCGATGAAACACAGATTCAGATTGGAACAATACCTGACGACATTGTACACCAGCAGTAGAAAATATGATCAACATCAGAAATTGTGAACTATCCCTTTAAGATCTCTGGGAGACCAACTGAAAGAGGGCAGTGTGTTTTTCCAGCGTATCACATTGTTCATTGTTAAAGATTTTGATCAAAACTGATTCTAAATTAATTGTGAACATGTGTGTAAGGCACGTCGGACCACAAGTCAAAATCCAACACAACATTAATTGTAAGTAATTTACATCGTGTAAACACTCTTAATGCATTTGTAAACCGCCTCGCATTTTAAGGCAGTGTGAGAGTAATAACTGAACTCTGACAACTAAAGGAGGCACAGCTGTCCACATGAGCTTGATTTCCTTCACGTACAGTGAAACCAGATTGTAAAAATCACCACTAGATACAATTTTTCTTGATTTATAAACAGCAGCTCCCATTATAATTAGTCCTCTATATGCTTGTAGGCATTCCTACAAAAACCTAACAGTGAGCTACCTGGAGCTGAGTCTTTGTGCTCAAAGACACTTCAGCAGCCAAGATACCCGGTTTAGCACACACACCGTTTCACTTCGCTAGTCTGCCTGGAAAAACCTGGTGAAGGCGGTGCCAATAGGTGTCAATCAAAGCTATCAGCAGGCAACTGGACCACCTTCCACCAATCAGAAAAGGTCATGGTTTTTGAACAGGCAATACCTGCCTTGTGAGTCGTGACAAACAAACGGAAGAGGGTTGAGAAAAATAATAATACATAATAATGGAGTTAATCAAATCCACGATTGTCTGAACAAACAAACAGTGCAGTTCATTTGCGAAGAAACAACAGAAACGTTTATCTGCCGCCCTGCAGCACGTGAAAGCTGGCTAGTGCAGCATGTGAAAGCTTGCTAGCGCCACTGCTCTGACAGCCCTCAACTGTGTCACGTAAGGACACGAGCAAAGGTCCCATTGGCCGCTCCCACGTCATGCTAGCTTTAGCAGGCTGTCTGACCCCGTACGTACAGGGGTCACCTGGAGACGGCAAACGGCTGCAGGAGCCCATCAATCCTCCGTGTTTATCACTGGAAGCTGCTGCAGTCTTCACGCGGGGGTGTCAGAAGTGAAGCCGGGGGCGGCTGATTGTAAAACACTGTTTACATGGAAGAGATCCAGTATCTGCCGGGCATGAACTCCGGGTGACTTTCGACGGGCCGCGAGGTCGGCGCTGGTACACGTCAGCTGAAGCTTCAGCTAAGGTGTGAAATGGGACGATGAAAAACGATAAGGATAGAGAGAGAGTACAAGAAAAAAACTAAACGGAGGACGCTGAGAGGGAGTTGTCCTTTGTATTACCTCCTTGAACACATACTCACCAGAAAGCCCCAGAGATGTAATTATTTTCCTTCCTCCTTTTTCTTGGACAGGCTTTGCTTGTGCTTTTGTTAGATGAAGTGAGACTAAGCGTTTAGTGTCTTTCTATCCCACGTTTTTCACCATCCATGCCTGTGTTTTGACCCACTAGTAAAAAGACCGGAGTTAAAGTACAGAGTTAGGGCAGAAGTCCCATGTGAAGCTTTGATCCCATCTCCGTATTACCACAGCAGGGAGTTCTTTCTTGAATGTTATGCAGTAAAAAACAAGTTACTATACCCTTATAAACACACTACAGCACCTCTCTACAGTACCTTAAGTCTTACTCACTTCTTCTTCTTCTTAAAAGTGTAACTTTCTTAAATGCTAATGTCTAAATGCTAATGTTTTTCTTGAATACTAACGTGCTAACTGCTGTCCTGCGATGTAGCAATCATAATAGTATGGACGGGACTAGCGCAAACAAACAACAGACAGAATAGCTTTGTAAACCCGTTATGTCCATCTAATCTAACTGCCAACGTAATGACAAACTGACATGGCGACCACAGCGTGTGTGTGCGTGCGTGCATGAACGGGCTGCTGTGGTGTGTGTATCTCCCTGCTAGGCTTTGTGGATCAGGATGTAGAAAAGGTCACATTACTCCAAACCATGACCAACCACATAAGGCTGTAAAAATTACTAAATCTCAAAGTCATTTCCTCAACATCTTGCATCCTCTAATACAGGAAGCCACAGAGCAATGCCCCGTTTTGATATTGGCATATGCCACAAGCAATACAAACTAGTTGAAATGCAGAATCAGGTACGAAATACCATTGGTTACAGGATAAATATCCCCTTTTTCAGGTATGCATCTTTTGATATCGAAGGATATCCTTTAGCCCGCTATCACTGTCAGCACAACAGCACTCCCTCGTGTGGAGAATCTTAACATGGTGTACTGTTAGATCGTACAATAGAAAAAGCAGAGAAGTACAGTAACAGGAATGTTTTATATTTTACTTCAACATAGGAGCCCTTTAAGGAAGAAGATACGGGGGCAGTGTGAACCTGCAGTTCATTTCCTGGTGAGTAACATTTGCTAGAAAACACCCAAATTCCTCCCTTCTTGGTGTAAACTGTCAAACCTTTGGAAAAAAAAACAAAAAAAACAAAAAACAGCATAGCTTGAAAGGCGTTGGGTGAGGCTTCATTTCCGCCTTAACTCTTTGAAGATTGGTCTGATCTTCACAAGTCTAGCGGAACGTAATTTGGAGGCACAAATGAGTTCTCCGTTTCCAAGCAGACGTGACCAAGCATGCGTTATTACCAATCCTGTGCCGAGACATTATTGCGTGACGCCACTACACCTACAGGACCCCCGAAGAGAACCAGGGACGCGCTCATTTTGGGAATTAAAAATCGTTATATTTTGATATTTTATATTTTTTTAATATTTTTTCTGCGCAAAATTCTCTGCACTTTAGTTGCAGGACGCCTGACAGCTAGTGGTGACAGAGAGAGAACACACTGAAGAGGTTGGGTGTGGATTTAGTTAGTTTTTACCAATGCTGTTACTTCCTACACGTCATGGGGATTTGGGTTTAGACATGAGAGGAAGAGGGTGTCACAATCCCTGTGTTTATCCCTGTACTACTGATGACTGTAAAATATCTTCACCGAAATCAAACACTTTCAAGCGCTCCCTTGGGCGCCATATGGTTTGGGAATGCAGTGCTATGTCAAATAAACAAAGCTTTCAAATGCCTTCATTGTGTTTGCAGCAAACCAGAGACCAGATTTATTATAGTATACTAAACTTTCCCTTTTTCCTTGGTAGTTCTAAAAACAGATCCATTTATGTTAGATAAGAACATATATTTAATGGCCACATTGACCTTTAAACTGTTGCTTTTGTAGAGCAAAAACGTGAAAGTCCTAATGGAGCCCTGCTAAAGACATAATGAGGAGCGGTTCAGCGATTACTGTTTACCCTGGTTAGCGTAATGCACAAAACAGGTGTAGAGTTATCAAAGCCTAATATTTGTGGATACGCTCTCGGCGGACAAAGCTGCAGATGTCGGGGTTTGAAAGAGAAAGTGTACATAGCACAATCAGTCGTGGAAACAAATGACTGTTAGGGCAGAGGCTGGCCAGAGAGTAGCAAAAGGGTTTTGCAGGAAAGTCACTTTGTGTTGTTCCGAGCGTTGGTATTAAAGGATTTGTTAAAAAGCAGATTGTTAGCATGGGACAAAACACTTCAACAGGCTAGGTCTGTTTTTTGTTTGTTTGTTTTTTGGTGGGGGAGAAATGAAAGGGATGAACCTTTCGCGTTCCTTTGTGAACGCACTTTTAGAGTATCAAGATTTACAGGTAGGACTTATCGTACATGTGAATAAGAAATAAATGGCATGGCAAATCCGACATTCATCATATTTACAAGATTTTCAGGGTCAGCATAGTATCCCAGCTGTCCCCATCCTCACATACATGCCTAGAAAATATGGAAACCGTTTATTGGAGTCTAAGTGCAGATAATAAGCGGTCAAACTCAATCTAACAAATGAGAGACCTGCAAAAGATTGATTTTCAGTTGGGTAATTAAAAGGTTGAGCGGATAGAAATAAACCCAGCAGAGGAAGGTTATGATTAGGCCTTTTAGGATATAGATAGAAGCCTTAGGAAGGAGGGAACTATATTTAGGATTCAGCATGAATGACTTCATGTTGAGCATTAAACGACTTTCTTAGTCCTGAAAACGTTACTTAATGCCCGTTTCACTGAAAGAGACAGTGAGTTTTAGCGCCTGTGATACCTACAAGATGTACGGACTAAGAACATTTTTGAGGTATTCCTTTGAGTCATTTGGGTGGCCTATCCCTTTAAACTAGTAAGGTTAATCCAGTGAGTAACATCAATAAGCTAACAAGTCCAACTTGTGTATGTAGTTGAGCGACAATGCCCCTAAGCCTCTGCTGCAGCTAATCTGAAAGTATGCCGAGTGTCCTTGTGTGTGGAGAACAATGAAGGAATCTTACATACCAAGGAGGGCACACAAAATTAACTGAAGAGTGTTTTAAGAGTGGGAGGGGTCCAAAATAAATCTTGAAAGACCTGACGGTCATGCTCCTTGTCTGCCTCCTGTCCAAGTTTAGCCACGCACACAGCTAGGGGTTAATTCTTTTGACCCGAGACAATCCCTCCCCGCGTTATTAGGCATTTGTGCCGCTGACAGAAGCTTTCAAAGCCTGTATGTTACAGACCAAACATGTCAGAGAAAGTAACAAGAATGCCAACCATCTGAACGAGCTTCCAGTCTGGTGGTCTGAATAACTGGACTGTTCATATGTAATCACTCAACTTAAACGTTTCCGTTGGTTCCGTTTGTGCCATTTTTAGTCCGTCGTCAAATGCCTACGTCGTAATGTTCGCAATATTCCATTATAAAGTTTAATATCTTCGCATCAGGGAACACACATTGAGTGTATTTATTTATTAGGCATTATGTCTGCCTCTAGGACTCATCAAGCCAGTACAGGGACTCGAACTGGCGACCTTTAGTTAACCAGTCTACTCCACGCACCTTTAACCAATGGGATGTGTTTATTTAGAGAAGCCCTTATTAGTGGTGTTTACTCTGGGCAAAGGTTAAAATGTTACATGCCTGGATGAACTCACTCTTAACATGGGCTCCATGTTCCAGTGAAAACATTTCCGTAACATTCAAACTTTCTTGGAAACAGGACCAATCAGTGTTTGGAAATGGCTGGTAGGCTCTTTTACTCTATGAATGGTACACACAAAGGTGAAAGATATCCAATACATATGATATCAAGCATCTAATGAAAGGAGCGTGCTTTGAAAATGGATTCAAATGGGTTTCCTACAAACCAAAGGTAATCCATTTCACTGGCATTGCCATGTAGGTGATTATGCTTACTATCAGGTTTGACAGTAACAGACTTTAGTTTGTGATCTGTGATAAAGTGGGATAGTGTGTGAATCATGTCTAAGACCATTAGGTTGTATAATACAATTATTGACTCCTTTTGCCCCGCTTCTTCAGGATATAGATGTCTGCTGCCTTAGACGCAAACGTAAACACAAGAGTTTCCTGTTGGCTGGTGGTCGTCTCAGCCACCAGTATGTGTCTCTTGTTATTCAAACCAAACATACAGTACAAAGCACTTTTTTCATAATATAATATTTCAATTTATTTTTTTAACTGAATAATAATAATAATAAAAATCAATTACACTGTACATATAGTGCTTACAAGCTACTCAAAAGCGCTTTACATGTCACCTCCACCACCACCATCATGTAGCATCTGTAACATTACAGATGCTACATGATGGGAACTACTTTGGTGCAGTTCCACGTTCTAGTTCAGTCTTCCAGTCCGTGTGCTCCCTGTGTTCCATGTGGTGTTCCGTTCCTGGTTTCCTGTCTCCCTCGTTGCCTTGTGTGTTGATTCGATTATTGCTTTCCCCCCGTTTCCCCTTGTATGTAACCCTGTCTTCCTGTTAGTTGGTGGCTAGATTACATCGTTCAGTCCCGTTCTCTAGTCCCCCCCGTGTTAGTCTGTGTTTCTGATCATCCCGTTTGCCTGCACCCAGACCACGACCCCTGCCTGCCCTCCTTTTGTACCTCTGCTTACATGGCACACCTTGTTGCTAAACCCTGCCTGTACCACGACCCAGTAAATACCACCAACATCTCTGTCTCCGTGCCTCCCTGCGTTTGGATCCACCTGGGTGATGCGATGCCAGGCGGAGTGCACCAGTGGAGTTCGCTCACCACACATTAGCTATAGAGTGGGGAGGCGAGCAGAGGGAGAGTTAGCCAATTTGTCATCTTTAGGCTACTAAACCTACCACTAATAACACTAGTATGTTTTAATAATATGTTTATGCTTCAGCTAGTCTGTTCAATTCATTTCAACTGTATGCCATCTTGAAAGAATACATTCAAGAGCAAGATGATCATTTTCAGTGCTAGCTACAAATTGATATTCACAGGCTGGAACCATTGTGGGCTTGTATCAATACATTAATTTGAGTAGTATTAAACATTTTATCCAAGCCAAATATAAGTAATAAAGTGCAAAGGGCGCTCATCAGTTGCAACACTTTAGACATGAAAAAAAAAAAACCATGGTGAATCTCTATCTGTCAAACATTAATTTGACACACGCGATTACCTACCTTAACAACGGCAAACTGAATCCCACAGTCGCTGACAAACGCCGAGACTTGGAACACAAAGGTGAAGTCACTCGGTGGCCATTACTTGTGAAATTCCTCCCAATTTGACCGACAAATTGGGCAGATCAGGGTGCTCATAAAGAAACGAAGCACGACCTGGCACGTTGAACTGGCGCCGCTAACGGCCCGTGATAGAGGGGTCAACAACAACTTAGCCCCTGCGTGCCTCAAGAGAGGGCGGCACACTGACGACGACACAAACCAGAGCACCTCCACTCCCTGTAATCTAAAAGTTATTTCACAAAGCATCATCGTAAATTTCTCTTTAGGGGGGGGGCGGGGCTACTGCGCTTGGGCTCGCTAAGTGGCAGCTCCATGTGTCACAGGAAAGAAAACATCCCCCCTGTGACTGGCCTGTTTAAAAGGTAAACCTTCAAAAGGTTAGCATCCATCTTTAATGCCAACATAACAGGCTGGGCCGGCCTCCAGGCTGGTCGCAAACAGGATGTCTTTGCTGATCCTAAACTCTCTCTCTCTCTCTCTCTCTCTCTCTCTCTCTCTCTCTCTCT
>JAODLI010070247.1:0-14277 GCA_027575585.1 Percopsis omiscomaycus
GCCAGTAGGGGGCAGGATAGTCTAGTGGTCTGGGTGTTGGACTCCCAGCCAGTAGGGGGCAGGATAGCCTAGTGGTCCGGGTGTTGGACTCCCAGCCCGGTCGTGGGTTCGAGCCCCAGAGTTGGCCTACCTGTAAGCATCCTTGAGCAAGATGCCTAACCCCTATCTGCTATGTAATTGTAAGTCGCTTTGGATAAAAGCGTCTGCTAAATGACCTAATTGTCTGTGTGGAGAAAAATTGCTTTTGCAAATATTATAGGGATGTATACATTCTTTGACTCAGAATAAAACCCTATAAAATTGTTTAGCAGATTTTATAAAAATGTAGTTTTGTCATATATGGTACATTATATTTTGCGATTTTAATCACTAGAGTCTATTTTATTTCTGGATGTCAGTTTTAGTTTTGACCTAATCTCATTTTCACTACCACAAAGCGACCCAGCGTGTTGGTTCTGGTAGCAAGCATTTTATGATTTTGTTTATATTCTTCCAAAATCTCTCATTCATATTTCTTTATTTATTTATGTTTTTTTTTTTTTTTGTTTGTTTTTGTAGGGTCACACAAAAGCAGTGAGGCGTCTGGCTTTCAGTCCAGATGGGAAATGGCTGGCATCCGCTAGTGATGACTGCACTATCAAGGTACTTAAACATGTAGTACATATGTAGTACACATGTAGTGATATAAAATATCCACCCATTTCTTAACTATTACCTGTAGTCAGCCAGTATCAATTCATCTTTCGTCTTAGAGCTGTGTAATATTAAATCTACTGTGCACTCATTAATCAGTGATTTATTTTAATTTGTTTTGTGCCGTGAGGTAGCATAACTTTTAACGTAGCCCCCTAGAGCTCTCAATTTACAATTTTTTTGAACATTTAAAGGGTTGCTAAAGAACTATAGTTGATTCAGTTAGAAAGACAATGCAGGTTGCCACTGTGTTTTGGTGTGCAAAGAGGTGTTGGAATGTCTTGTAAAGTAGTACCTATTTTCCTCTTGTGATATTTATCACATCCAACACCATTACTTTCCCTTGTGTCTGTTAGCTGTGGGACCTCACTGCAGGAAAGGTGATCACAGAGTTCAGTGCTCACACTGGACCGGTCAACATTGTCCAGTTCCACCCCAATGAGTATTTGCTGGCCTCTGGCAGTTCAGACAGGTACGACGCGTGCATGTCTATGTGTACTAGACACGCCTCTTTGCTGGTTCTATTGTTTTGTTGTGGATGACATGGTTGTGTGTTACAGGACAATCAAACTGTGGGATTTGGAAAAGTTCAAGATGATCGGCTCCTCCGAGGGAGAGACCAATCCGGTCAGGTATTTCTTGCTTTGGTCTTCTAAAAGTTCCCTAAAATCTTGTCTGCTTTGTTATTCAAATAACATGCAAAGAATTCCCCCTCCTCTGTCACCTTTCAGGTCGATCCTGTTCAGTCCAGATGGCTCCTGTCTTTACAGTGGGGCTGTGGACTCGCTGCGGGTCTATGGCTGGGAGCCGGACCGCTGCTTTGATGTGGTACCGGTGGGTTGGGGCAAGGTGGCTGACTTGGCCATCTGCAACCAGCAGCTGGTGGGTAGTCCTTTGTTAAAAGGTCTAGACATGCAATGCTCCAAGTATTTATCACCCAGTCGGTGTGTGGGAGGGGCAGAGACACTCAATTTCAAAACAAAACAAAAGATATTTGCTTTAATTTCTAAAAATGTATATACTGTATATATTCAATATATTTTTTTTTCCCCTCATTAATAACTCTTCTACCGGCTGTCGTTTTCTCTCCTCAGATTGCGCTCTCCTATAATTTCACCAACGTCTCTTCCTATGTGGTGGATTTGAGCAAAGTGAAGAAGTCTGGCAGCTCTGTGATCCAAGGGGTTATCCAGGACGACGAGCCGCTCACGGAGCCGTCTCCCAAAGGATCCACGCTGCGGCGAAGCTACGAGCGACCCATAACCTCCTGTAGCAGTCAAAGGTAGAATGATGGTCAAGGTCCCTGTTCAAGTCCTCACCCTGTTGGACACGATGTGAACACTGTGCCATCTGCTCCTTCGCCAAGAGTCAGGCGGAGTTCTGAGGCTGACAGACGAAGCCCCGAAGGCGACAGGCGGAGCCCTAGCAGTGAAGACGAGGCGGAGGAAAAGGAGTCCACCGCAGAGATACGCAATGCTGAGGACTACAAAGAGATCTTTGCGCCAAAGAATGCCATTTGTAGGTTTCTCCAGGACACAAGCTCGACTCCACGGACACCCAAATAGCAGGCTGTTCTGTGGGCTGTGCTCGGGGTCTATTGACTTTCTGATCTTTGTACTTCTCAGCTCGCACCCCGCCCAGGATGAGTGAGCCCTTCCCTGCCCCCCTGGAAGATGGTGAGTGGATCACAGCTGTGGCACAGTAAAGATACGGTTGTGTTACTTTTACCCAGTGATGTGCATAAGGTAGCTTTGTCAACAAGAAGCATTTTTATCAACTGCTCTGTTCTGTTTTCCCAGAGACCTTTGTGGTTAGAGCTAGCCAAGTTATGGACATTGTGACTCCAATGCCTGACAAGCATCAGGTTGGTGTTTTATGTACCGGTTCATGTATTTATATTGCTGGCGGTCCAGAGGTTGTTGGTGTTTAAAGGTGTGTGTGTGTGTGTGTGTGTGTGTTGTGTCTCTGCAGCCTGGCCAGTTGAAGAACCTTCCAATAGCCTCGTCAACCCCTGTCCAGAGGGTGGAGCCTACAGTTGTCTCCTCTTGGCCACGCCCCATCCCCACGGCAACCACCTCTGCCGCCCGACCTCCCCAACCCCCCAGTCCCCAGCCGGCCCCCCAGGCGGCGGTTGCCTCCACAAGGGCCAAAGCCCAGCCTTACATCATCCTCTCGGCCAGGAATGAGCCAATAGGACTCAACGTGGCAGACTTCCTACCTGTAAGTGCAGGCGCAGGTGTGTGTGTGCACGCGAGCACGGCCCCGCGGACTAACGTTAAAAGCTGTGTGTGTGTGTGTGTGTGTGTGTGTGTGTCCTGCTTGTGTGTCCAGGCCCCGCCCAACCTCCGGCCCAGCGTGCTGGGGGACGAGGAGGCCTTGTCCCAGATCAAGAAGGGCCACGACACCATGTGTGTGATGCTCACCAGCCGACACAAGAACCTGGAGACAGTCGGAGCCGTGTGGGGCAGCGGAGAGGCCAAGGCAATGCTCCATCTATATTATCTATATTGGATACTGTGTGCAGTACCAGTCAGCGGGGAATGGGGAAGTGTGTCCAAACCTTTGACTGGTACTGTACGTGTCTCATGAGCTTTGGGTAACCAGCGAGCACGCGAGGGACTTTGTGCAACAACTGTGGAGCGTAGAAATGGCTGAAGACACTCTGACATGACTCTGTTTGCCTTCTCCTAGACGTCCCTGGATACTGCGGTGTCTATGAACGACCTGTCAATTGTCATAGACATTCTCAATATTGTCAACCTTAAACCGTGAGTGTGCCACACACACACACACAAAATGGTAATATTTGTGATATTTGACCTAACGACACTGTCTCTGTCTAAGGTCACTATGGAAACTAGATCTGTGTACGTCCATCCTTCCCCAGATTGAAGAGCTGCTGCAGAGCAAATATGAGAGGTGAGGCCATTTTGGTATTCACACACAGTATCATTACCCTAGTAACCTTGTAATCATAATCTTTGGATGTCCTAACTAATGTAATGTAATGTAAGTCGCTCTGGATAAAAGCGTCTGCTGAATGACCTCATTGTCTTATTGTAATACCGCATTGTGGCTGCCCTCTGCTGAAAAATTACAATGTCTTTTAGCAAACGCTTTAACCAAGACGACTTACAGTGAGTACAATAGTACAGTGTTAAGGAGCGGGTATGGGTTGGAGACATCTTTCATAGGGAGACCGTAGGCGGGGGAACGTTGGGAGTCGACCACCATTAAGCTGTCCTGCTCCCTAGCATTGTAGTAGTGTATGAGCTGAGGTCATAGCTGTGTGTGTGTGTGTGTGTGTGTGTGTGTGTGTTCCTAGTTACGTGCAGACTGGCTGTACTTCTCTGAAGCTGATCCTGAAGCGCTTCTGGCCCCTCATCTCAGAAACCCTCAACGCCCCACCGTCAGTGGGCGTGGACATCACCAGAGAGGAACGGTGAGTGACCCAGAGATGCTCTGGCTCTTTGCAAGTTTCATTGGTGGAGGGAGTTCAACATTTGATGCTCAATGGCAGAGTGTTCGCCCCCTCTACCACCAGGCTTTCCTTCCTCATACAAAATCAAACGATCCAGTACCCCCCTGCCTGTGTATCTCCAGGCACCAGAAATGCAGAGCGTGCTATAAGCAGCTGAAGAACCTGAGCAACGTGGTGAAAAACAAGGCGGAGCAGGTGGGCCGACACGGCAGTGCCTTCAAAGAGCTTCAGCTGCTCATGGGGCAGCTGGACCACTGACACTCGTGCTGGCTGGCATTACGTCACCCAGGACGGCAAACGACACGTTCCGAACTGCCACCGGGACTTACAGACTGGTGTGTCGGACTCCTTTTGCTTCCCGTGGGTCAATCACTTAATTTACTTAAGCATGGAGTGGGCACCGGTGGATTATGCTGGACCTGAGGCGATTGTACTCAGGTCTGTTGAAGGATTGCACGTTTAGACCTCCCAGGAGGACGGAAATGCCTTGCGACTTTACAGGGCTCGGATTGGATTGTTCTTATTGAAGTTTGGTGCACTTGTATACAAATTCCTACAGTATGTGGTCAGTAGGATAGTTTAGCCGTATATAGATGCCAGGGTTTGGGAGCAGGTACTTTCAGTGCAAGTTGTTATATGCAAGTAGTTGTGCCTTGGATGAATTCACATTTCTTAAGCTAAACATTCAGATAAATTGGTACCTAAACCCAAAAGCCGTTTTCATACCCTAGTATGTGTAAGGCCTGATGAAGCACTGCATTCCTCCCCAAATCTTTCCCAATTTAATTCATATTGTGATTTCACAGAAATTGGAATATTTAACACTGTATTTTCTGATGGTATTTAGCTATTTAGCTAAGTCCTTTTCTATACCTTTTGACCTGAACATTTAGATCCACACTTTTAAATGTATCATTAACACTGAAGACCAATGTGTGTTTTTTTTTTTAAATAAACTAGTCAATAATAAGCTAGAGTTTGACCATTGATATAGGTATGCAATTGAAATATATTCCTCTCTTCACCAGCAAGGCGCAGTAATATCCCAGTGGTCAGTTTCTGGAATATTGTAAACCCTATAACAGACGGGGGAAGTCAAGGAATAATCAGGAAAACTTAAGTCAAATGTTTTGTAATTATGAATTTTTCTGGTTGTTAATTCAAAGTTCGCTCTGTCCACAATACCCACAAAATGTACTTTATAATGGTCACTAAAGAGTGAATAGTCTGTAGAAGAGATTATACAAGAACTCTATTTATTAAGCTTATGTTAGTTCACGGAAGTCTTTAGCCATGGAAAGTCAAGAAATGTTATAGATAGTATCCCTGGTTTTTAGTAAATGTACATGACAGAAAAAGTTTGCAGGTATTTACACTTACAGATAGTATGACAATAGTGTTACTAATGCTTGGAGACAAACCAGTGCACATGTGATAAGAGCTTGAGTACTATACATGGTAAGTGGTCAGTCACCCAAGTCTTGAAAAAGAGGCAGAAAAGAGATCAGTGTCTACCCTATCAGCACAGAGCAACTATAAATCATTTGGTTCGGAGTATTTATTAAAAAGAGTATACAAAAAAAAGACTAGAAATCTACAACACACACACGCAAGCAAGCAAATGAACCACAATTTGTTCTTCTCATTGAGCGGGTAGAACACAGCCAGCATTAGGTTGAAGACAGTCAAGTTTAGCTGATCACATTCCTATGTACACACACTGTGCCTTCAACACTTAAATCACCCTCTCATTTCACAGCCCAGCACCAGGGTTAGAGCTACACGTGTCTGTCTTGAGGTCCGATGTCACTTGTGGTTTTTACAGCTGTGAAATGACGATGCCCTCAGTTTCAGTGTCAACGTTGAGTATAGCAAAGAGATAAGAATCTCAAAAGGCAGGAGATTAGAGTTTTCTAGAAGTGACTTCTACCACACGCCGTCTAGCCCCCATTACAGGAATGGCATTTCCTGCCTGGCAGGGAATGTTAACATGTCCAGCTTCAACATGCTCCGATTGAGGGGAGGGGGGAGGAAAAAACAAAAAGACATTTCCATGCAGTTGCCTTTGAGCTTTCTAATCTAACACACACATACACAGAAATAGCTTTCCTTTGCACTCTTCTTATATTGCTCTTGTCCTATTGGACAGAATATGCCCAGCTTGGTATCAGTGGAGTACCCTGATTGGATAATTAAGGCCTGTGAAGAAAATGGCCTCAATTTTAAAAGAAAAAAAAAAAATTCTAAATCAAATAAGGATTAAAGCAGGTCAAAACATAAATATATACTGTAATAAGCACATTATAAATCATAACTTTAAATGGTATGTTAGAAAATGAAATTACAGATTTTTAAAGTGCAACTTTGTTAAATACTGTGAGTGGAAAGTCTATACTGTTTTGGGGGCATCACAAAGAGAATAGTACTGTTGGAGTGGTGCTCTGTAACTTGACGAGAGCAGAGACCCTCAGTTGACTGCCTCAGGATCCCAAACATCAAAAAGGGCGGAGGGTAGCTTCATATCGGGCGGTGCATGGAGTGCTCCATCGGTCTCTAACGGAGTCGCAAACTTTTTTTTTTTTTAGGTGTCGTTTCTCTGATAAGAGAGGTGGACAGTTTGGCCACCAGAGAAAACAGTCGTCAGTCGCCAGTGGTAACAGGAGAAATAGTGGCATAGTACAGATGGGTCCACCCTGTAAAGTTCCCAGCACTCTGGTTTAGCCCTCGCACGCTTCCCCCACCGCTCCAGAAGGACTGAAGGTGCTGGCCGACACCCTGCGGTCAACGCTCAGCAGCTCCCCACAGCGTCCGTCACCCTGCCGGGGGGCCGGGGGGCCGGGGGCCCGTCAGGCGGTCAGCTTCAGTCGTCCTGTGGCGGGAGAAGGACAAAGTGGGAGAGATTTACATCCACGTTGGCCAGACGGGGCTCCACCGTGTTACAAGCCTCGCCTGCACTGCGACCCTCAGCCCAGCAACAGCGCACCAGAGGAGCGGGGGGGCATTCAAAGACTCTCTCCTCTCCCCCACACACACACACGACAAGCGTTTAACCGCCACAACATTGAGTTTGCGTACACACACACACACACACACGGCACACATGGGCTGTCCACCATGTGCATGGTTTTGCAGATAGACACACAAAAGCTTGTGGCTCTTTACAGGTTAGAGGTGGTGGTGGTGGTGGGGGGGGGGGTGTTAAACGGGTGTGTTTTTGACTGGGCACCATGCCATGCTGAGCGCTTCCATGCCAAGCTACCGACCAATCAGCGTAAAAACCCCACCTACCTGCCCACTGTCCCCCACCAATGGGCTGGCTCTGTCTACCTGTCTGTCTGTAAACCAACCAATTAAACCACAGCATCAAGACACAGAAGAATTAGCAAATTGACGCTGGCCATTCAGGGGAGGGGAGGGGGATTCTTGTGTGTGTGTGTGTGTGTGTGTGTATGTGTGTGTGTGTGTGTGTGTGTACCTGCTGACAGCTGGGACTGGGACCTCCGGCGTGTGCTGGGCGTTCTGGAGGTGGAGGAGAGCGTGGAGGAGAGCGTGGAGCTGGCGCTGCTGGCCCGGGAGATGGGCAGGGGCACTGGGGTCACAGGGGGCGAGTCCAGCTGCAAACACCCAGTCAACACACACCATTGTTGGACTACCACCGCCCCCCCCACACACACAAGCGACCCACCAGAAGGAGCGTGAAGGGGTGGTGTACGCCAGGTGCTATGATACAGTAGTGTGTGTGTGCTGTGTTTGTGGCACACCGTGACCCTCGACCTTAAGCGTTACCACAAGTCATGTATATAGTAAAGCTAGACACACACACTTGACTTATCTGTGTACTGTTACTATAGCAACACAGTAATAGGTTTATCAACAGTCCTAGGTTGTTTTGATCAAGAACAGTGGCACACTGGACCTTCAGCGTTACCACGGTGACGGTACATGTATAGTAAAGCTAGCCCCACACACACACACTGGTGTAATGCATAGGCTACAACCTGATCTACATATTTTACTTATCTTTGTACTGTTACTATAGCAACACAGCAATAGGTTTCTCAACAGTCCTAGGATGCCACAAACAGGTAGACCAACCATGCCGCCAAATCCGACAAGCAGCACTAGCAACCAACACATCAGTCTAAAGGCCATGATACTCGTGGTAGAGTTAGGCTACAGAAAGTTGGACGTGCGGATATGTTTTGATATGAGCTCAATACCATCCTGATATAATATTATGCAGTCAAAGAAACTATGTAGCCTAAGGTGACTGTGTGTGCTTTCACAAACTGAATCACGTTATTCAATAGTAGGCCTACCGTACCAATTATGAAATCAGACTCTCTCAATGACGCTCCATCCAGCGGTCCTTGCTAGCTAGTTTTACTTCAGTTAGCCAACTGGCTCTCCGATCACGGCACGCGAAAATGCAAAAAAATGACTAGGCCAGCTAGGCATGTCAAGGAATGCGCCCAACATGGCAAACTCAAAATCTGATTGGTTAAAAGAATATGCCAATCAACAACATGGTCCCCATTTCTTCAACAGCAGAGGGGATTCACTCGACTTCACTCGGGGGGCCTTTACCTCTACACTGTCGTGGGTGGGCGAGGAGGAGGTGGAAGAGGTTTCGTGCCTCCTGTGGGAGGCGGTGGAGCCCAGCTCGATGGTGCGAACGCGCTGGGCGAACTTGAGGGAGCACGCCGACTCGCTCATGTTACTGACCAGGGGAGACACCTGGGGAGAGATGAGGTCATTCAGTCATTCAGCAGACGCTTTTATCCAAAGCCACTTACAACTACATGCTGCCATTACATGGAGTTCAGATTAAACCTCTATTAAACTTTTGTTTTTCCACCACCAGGGGGAGGCAATTCCCCAACATCAAAATTACATTTGGGCCGTAAACAAGGGAATAGAGATCTTGCAATAACAACAAAGCGGCTGTGGGTGGCGCAGGGCTGTTGAACTAGGACGCCAGCCCTCAATGATACCTTCTGATACACGGTCGATATAGATAGATAGATAGATGGATAGATAGATATTTTAAATTCTATTTAAAATCTAGTGTTAAAGCTGGCAGTGGACCAGCGTTCCTAAAACCGTTCCTATAACTAGGACAATGAAACAAAAAAGTGAATGGAGGAATCTTGAAATGAAAAAGATAGCATAAATAAAGATGCATAAATAAACAAATGCACTGATTAATCCCAAAGTGCCACACCTGCACCATCATGAGCGTCTTGCTCTCCCCGCTCAGGGAGTCCTGCAGCAGGTACGTGAGGCGGGAGTTCCTGAAGGGCACGTGCGAGTGTTTGCTCCGCAGCGCGTTGATGACGTCACCGAGGGCCGACAGGGACTTGTTGATGCACTGGGCTTCTCTCAGGCGGCTGCCCTCCGCCCCGGACTTGGCGATCCGCTCAGAGCCAGCCAGGTCCACCAGGTTAAGCCTTCCTGTAGCCCCCCACACACACACTGTTTTAGACCAGAAGCTACATACTGTATATCCCTTAACTTAAAATGACCGTTAAGGATGCTCCAGTAAGTGACCATGCCCTTTTTTACCAAAGCGACTTACAATCGGTACATTTGTTAACAGGTGAACCGGGTAAACGCCAGTTATATCGAGCAGACAACACTCTCCTAGAATGGACAGCATCATCATCATCGTCTTCCTGAAAGTGTGTGTTAAATGAAAGAGCTTAACTGTTGCCATAGAATCCTATGTGTGTGTGTGTGTACCCTGTGTGCGGTGCCCAGTGGCAGAGTTGAGGCCAGCCACAGTGATGATCAGGAGCGCGTGGGAGCGAGAGCTGTGCTCGTTGAGGTTGGTGCAGGCCGTCGCCCTGTTCATGTGACCCAGCTCAAACACCTAGACACAGGGGGCAGGCCAAAGGGCAGCCTTTTGTCAACGGCGCACTAAAATGCTGAATTCATTATTACGCAAATGGAAAGACAAAGGCAAAGGCACAGAGGTAAATCCCAGCTTGGGAACATTCCACCCTCATGGGAACAACACGTTTTTCAGCTATAATGGTTTGTCAATTTATATTCACCGGTAAATCATTCTCTATTATTCATTTAACCCATTTAATCTTCTAATACAAAAGGGGCTTGTAAACAATAAACTGAACTGGTTTATGCTATTGATGTAATAACCACATACAGAGCAACGCAAGTACGTCAACCTAGGAGGACAGGAATCAACTGAATCTGCGTAGCTATAGAAGCTAACCTAGACATAAATTCTTATTTGTACAATATCCAATTCAATCTGCAAGACTTCCACTGTAAAAAATATCCAAAGAAAAAATAACAGCCTTGTTTTGAAAAGTGTGAGTTGTAAGTTTGTACATGCTGCAATATGTGTGCACCACACATATATACGCGGCTAACTTGAACAGACAGACACATCTATACAGTATATATACACAGTATATAGATATCTTGAACAGCAAGTATAGTTAATCTGTCTGTTCAAGTTAGCCATTTACCAAGGAGGATGGAGCGTGTGGGACTGAAGATTAATCTTCCTAGTGGACATTTAAACAATGTGTAATCATACCCTGTTAATATCCTCTGGGCTTTGGACTGTGAACTCTGTCAGTCCGGGGACATACAGCTGCCCGCTGCCGTCGGGGTTCATCTTGATCTCCAGCTTCTCACTGGGGTTGTCACCCAACAGGTTTCTGGTGGAGGCAAGGCATGCGTTTAGACAAGACTCAGCAGGTGGGTGTTGGTTTACCAGGGAACTGTTTAACTGAGTGACAGAATGAGCTGTATGCTGGTAGCCTGAGCCCCATTCATTTATTATTTATCTATCTACCGCTCATCTGAAAAGTAGAGTTCAAGGAAGGAAGGAAGGTGTCAAATATGGATCCCTCTTAGAATACTTGGCATGCCTGCCAGACACCTCACTCAGCACTCCATTAACGCCCAAATGACTCTGAAGTAGTCTCTTGTTTGTGCACGCAAAAATATCATATGTGCCTCACCATTTCTTAAGTTAACCCCATTTTAAAAATCTTTACATTAAATTCTCTAAAACCATTGGAGCACAAATTGTTATTTTACGTGCTCAAATGAACCAGTCCACTTTGGAGTCATTTGGGCGTTAATTGGGTGCTGGGTGACGACTTTAATTTAATTTCTTATAACAGTTTTAGCACACATTTTTATTTTGCATTCTTAACACATGGGGTGGCAACTTCACGGAGGTCTTCCAGAAATATCTTCATGGTCAAACCTTTGATGGGCATTAAAGCTCCCACCGATGTTCTGTGCTTATGCAGCAGGGGGCGGAGTGGAGGGAGAGTACACTTTATTCTCAGCAGATAATGTGGATGTTTAATATAACCCACTTTTACACAACGATTCCGCGACATTGCTTACTCACGCAACACACAAGTATACACAAACCATGTCAAACGCAGCTTAAGTCCAAATTTCAATCATATTTTCAAGTTTCAATTATATGTTAAATGCTTTTCTCATAGCGGCTTCCGTTTCGGATGTTACTGCCTTACCTGAAGGCTCCAGATGATACACACATACCTTCTTGGATCAGAACTGGATTATTTACAAAAGTACAAAAAACAGCTCTGTAGTGCACAGCAGGAGTGTCCATACCGCAAGGTTTCGTTGTATATTTCCACCATGCTGACTGTGATCTTGTAGTCCCAGTCGGGTGCTTTCTCCGTCACCTCAGAGAAGAGCAGTCGCAGAGCCCGTTGGTTAATGCCCGGATCCTCAGACACACCCTAGAGAGGGAAGAAGTGAGTGGGGCAGGCATACATGTGGTCAAATGACATTGTATTTGACGCAACAATCGATACGGTTAATTGTCAACGAGAGCAGAGTATGGTGCCATTAATTAAGGTGTCATGCGGTTCTTTTCCTGCTCCAGGGTTCTGCATCTCCGCTTCCAGCTGGCCCTGGGTTACAGTCTCAGATCTAGTATCATAACATGAATTCAGATCCTTCCGATTTGGGGCAGGGCGGTTCTTTATGGAGCGTTAACATGCATTCTATTTGAGCCGAATTTGTATTCTGCTTCCAATCCCCATTAAAATCCCTTAGTCAAGAGGTACAGTCCTGCACACCTCCATTGCAGTGTCTACATATTAAGCCCAACCATGCCCCTTGTGGCAGGAGTTAGACACACACACACACACACACACACACACACAAACTGCCACAGCATCAACAAGTGGTCACGCTACCTCCATGGTGTAGGTCTTCCCCGAGCCAGTCTGCCCGTAGGCAAAGATGCACACATTGAAGCCATCGATACAGGACGTCACCAAAGCCTGGACCTCCTGGAACACCTGTAGCACCAAATCAAGCCAGAGAGAAAGCAGTTGAGGAGGGGGGGGGGGGGGTCTGTCCCGCCGGTGAAGGCCCAGTCCCATGCGTCCCACAGCCACTGACCTCCTCCTGCGTGGCCTGCGGCGGGAACACTTTGTCCATCTCGAAGGTCATCAGTTTGCCCTTGCTGGAGAGGTAGAGAACGGCGTCGTCGTCTGAGTCGAAGCTGACCATGTTTTTGGCATCGGCACAGTCCTGTTCTTCCTGACTCACCGGTCGCACCCGGCAGAACACCCTGATGTTACCTGGGAGATGTAGTTCAGTTAGCATAGCATATTCTTCCCATTTCCATCTTAGTTAAATTTTATTATATTCGTTAAATGTTCCTTTTTGGTTCATTTTTATTGACATAAAAGGAACATTCCCCGATTGTGTTATGGCACCCTCAGATCTTCGAACCTACGACCTTCCGGCTGGGAGTCCAACACCCAGACCACGAGACTACCCTGCCCCCTACTGGCTGGGAGTCCAACACCCAGACCACTAGACTATCCTGCCCCTTACTGGCTGGGAGTCCAACACCCAGACCACTAGACTATCCTGTGTAGCCTACTGACCGTCTTGCTTACCTTTCAGGCGTACCAGTTCGTTGTGACACTTCTTCCTCAGATTCATCTCCCTCTTGTATTTACGCAGCAGGTCCTGGTTGGCACTGCTCACCTCGCTTATGACCTGGCAGATCTACCCAAACAAGACGGGCATGGTTGAACACGGCAACACGGGCACACAAACGAGCGCGGGGAGCGTCCGTTTACCTCTCGCTTGGCCTCCGTGATGGCTTTGTCCAGCATGAAGGGGAAGTCTTGCACCTGTCTCTTCAGACAGTTGTAGTCGCAGGTGAGCGTACGCAGAGCGGGCTGCAAGGTCAGCAGGTTCATACGAACTCCTGCACAGGCAGATAAAACATGGCACCGTATGTGTAGTTCAGTTCATATTGCGCCAAGGCAAGCTCTGGTGTTTTTTTGTTTCTTTTCTCCGACCTGCCAGGTTCTCGTGCACGGCTTTCATCTCGCTCTCCGCTCGAATGAAGGCCTCCTCGATCACGCGGTTCTTTTCCTCCTCCAGGTTCTGCATCTCCGACTCCAGCTGGCCCTGGGCTCTCTCCATCTCCCCCTCGTACACCAGGATCTGAGGGATGGCAGACAGGGCAGTTAGAAAGGCGTTTTAAGTGACAGAAGAGCGGGGATGACTGGGGAACATCTGGTCTTGAAGTGAGCCTGGGTCCATGTGAGGCTGATAACTAGGTCACACAGCAGCGCTAGGCAGAGGCAACATCCTTTGAAGCAAGCTACAACAATGACAAAGCGCTATCAGGGCTTCCTCTCTCTGTTTGACACCAAACGGGAGCAAGGGAAAGGCTCAACTAAACACATGCCATCATATCTTTGGATCTTTTACAATCAGACCCTACAGGACGGGAGGCAAAGATTCCTTCTGATCCCTGACCACAGGAGAACACAAGGGCCAATCAAGCAACGTCGGGGAGGCAGGGGGCTGAGACACAGGAAGTGAGGCTCAGGAAGGACACAGGAAGCACTGGAGGAGAACTCTAGGGGTGTGGGTTGGGTGGGGGAGGGGCTGTCCTAAGAGGTTCCAAAGATTGCACTGATGGAATCAACTGAAATCCAAACGGCTAACTAGACAAACTAGACTGGTGTCTAGTTAGAAGGCAGCAGGAAGCCTCTTTGGAACCCATGAGCGCCCACAGTCAAGGCCGACGGACATCATCCCTGAAG
>JAODLI010070258.1:0-14276 GCA_027575585.1 Percopsis omiscomaycus
TGCCTTGCCTTGCCTTGCCTTGCCTTGCCTTGCCTTGCCTTGCCTCGCCTTGCCTTGCCCTGCTGCACTCGCGTAAGTTTTGCTTTGGACTTTTCTGTTGGTTTTCGCCCTGGCCTTTTGCCCATTGTATTTTGAGTTTGGACTTCCACCTTTTTCCCCCCCGTGGATTTAGTTTTCCTTTTAATAAAGCACTGTTCACCACTGTCTGCCTGCCTGCCTGTCTGCGTTTGGGTCACTCCTCCGTAAATCCCTGACAGGGTGCCCAAATTAATGCCCGTTTTATATCTACAAAATCACACCAGGGGGACACCAATTTTTCAGACAAAATGTAATGTGTCATAATTATTCTAAATGGGGACCTTAAGACTTATAACCTTTAGTTTCATTAAGTTAACACTACTATAACATCTATTAAAGTATTTTAATGTATTTAGACTTATTTTTCATTTAATTACATTAGTTTTAAGATAAGCAACGCTACCCCGGACAGTCACGCCAGTGGACAAATGTCATATTTAAAACTAAATATTTACACATTTGAATTATAATACTCTTTAATTACAGATGTATTAGTTCTGGAAGATTAAACTGTATATAATAAAATGTACATTTTTATTTATATTTGTCACCGTGAACACACAAATGGAGTGTCACGTCAACCACCCATGTCCTTATATGCTTTCGATTTCTCTTTTATCCCTCCTTTATGCCTGACCGCTCTCCTTTCATTCTCCTTCAAACTCTCACTTTCTCTTTTGCACGACTCTCTCTAGCAGCAATAGTCTAACTGTAACTACACTACACTTGTCAAGGTCCTTGCTACATCCTTTTAAACTTGCTTCCTCTCTGAAGAATGCCAAATCACCCCCTGGGTTACTGTAGTTCTGCTTCCACTGGGTCAGATCAGATTAATACAAAAAGCAGAAGTCTCATTTCAAGATAATTTCCTCTGGAAACATTTAGAAATAACAATGGCAGAAAAGTGTGTGAGGCGATTCCGAAGTGACCCCATCCATGGTTTACAGTGTTGCTTCATTGAGTAAATTCTGGGAGAGGAAAGTTAAAAGACATTTCTCTGCCGAGAACTATGGGTGGGTGCGGAGTGAAAGACAGTAAGAGAAGGGAAAGAGGAAAGAAATAAAAAAAAAAGACTAGAGAGACAGTGGAAGGAAGCATTTTGCTTGTCACACTTGTTTTACTTATTGAAATATATTACCTGGATCTGCACACACAAGCAAATTAGTCTCAAGGCGAGGGGAAGTGTGTATTTTTATTGGCACTCACTATGTTAAGCACGTTCTGACTTTGCAAGAAATGCTCTATAAATAAATGGTGTGAACATTTAAGGGCTGACAATGTGTGGAATACAAGTGTGCTTGTGTGTGTGTGCGCCCGTGTAAGTGAGGCAGACCTCTGCTGATCCTCTGTTTTTCTCCAGACAGGATTCCAGGAGTATCGATGATACTGATGCTCTCCAGGACGGGGTTAGGCATCTGAGCACACATGAACCTGCACACACAGAGACAGACAGAGAGAGTGAGAGAAGAACCGGTTGGTTTGGCTGTGTTGAAACCTAAGCACGGCATTTAAACAGACCTTGTTCAGCAGTGGTTTTCAATGTTTTTAAGCTATGACCCACAGTTTTCGAACCATTGTTGTTGATGTGGTGCAGTGACAGACTGTAGCCTCTGCCAGGGTTCAATTGAAAGGGATTTACTGGAACACGACCAGTGTCGCTAGTGGAGATTGAGGGGGGTTAACAATACGTGGTCACACCCCAAAGGGGGCTGACACTTTACCCTACCTACCAAATATATGTATGTAAATGGCAGTAAAGTAAGGTCATAAAAGCTACAAACTTGGCAAATGCTTATCACATTAAATAATATTTGATTGCTTAAAATGTAATTTTATCAATTTTCTTTTGATCCATTAGCTGATTATTCGATTAATTGTTTCACCCTACAGTCCTTTCTCTTTCCACCAAACCTTCCAATGTATCTGAAAAATATAATGCGTCTACTTTACTGTGTTTACTGGTAAAATGTTTAAACATGATTTATATGTACACGATGCAGCCACTCTGATGCTGCCGCCTCTCTCTAACTGTAGTTACCACTCTGTGGTCTCGAGCATCTGATTTGTTAGACGTCACAGCAGCTTTGGTGAGTGAGTGGAGCTGCGTTTTGAAGGTAAGGCAGCAGATATTGCCAAAGTTGCAATAAACATCACAATCCTCAACTCTGAAGTTGCAAAAAAGCTCTGAAGTTAGCAAGCCTCTAGAGGCATTTGGCACATTCATTGTTTTAGTGTTATAATAAGCATGTCTGTGTTGAATGAGGGATAAAGGTTTTCTGAATGGCAAGTTCAGTTATAATTCATTACACATATTGTAGGCAGGTCTGCCTTCTGCATTTGCTTGCAGCCTGACCCGTTTCATTTTGAGGTAGGTCAGCTGTTTCCTTCCCGCCCCTTTAAACCTAATATAAAACTCTAAATACTCCTGGCAAAGGTATATTTTTTGTATATTCTATATTTTATTATGGCACAGAATATTACGTTGCTCTTGTGTTTTACCTTGCTAGAGTAGGATTTCGGTTCTGCGTTTCGTTACCTCCCCGCTAATTGTGCTCAGAACCGTAGTTGGGACATTTGTGTTGATATTTCCCATGCACATTCACACTGCCCTCTTCAAGATGGCGGCATACGTCTCCCAATGCACCACCCCCTTAAAGGAATAGAGCAGTATTACAACCAGTTCTGTGATTACAACACCTATTTAAGGTGTCTGTGTCGGCGCGGTGGTTACCGTAACGCTGCCAAAATGTGACCAGACTGGTTCTGCGTCCTAAATGATTGTTGATTACACTACTCTGAATTGCACCCAGAGAAATTTGTTATTTCGATAACATGAAAGGAACACTTTAACATAAACATGATTAGAAATGCTGCCGAGAGCTGTTATAAGATAATGTTAAAAAGTTCTCTTTTAATTAAACATATGCTTGAAAGGCATTTTAATGAGGTTTTGTGTTGGAGTTTGTGTTATTTTAAATTTTTACACCAATACAATCTAGTTCTCGTTTGTCAATTAGACTTTGACCAGTGTCTTAGACATATTTTGTTCATTAAATACACCAACCAAATGGAATATGTCATGCTGTACATCAGAGTTGTATTGAGGTATGGAAGCTATACGTTCAAAGATTTGATCCTATTCGAAGTCTAATATCCATTTAAAGGTTGATTTACTTCAGGCTTTTCCTCTTGTTAACTTGACAAATGCCTTGCCATTAGTCATTTATAGTTAATGTTTACAATAAGACTAGATTATAGTCTGCTGAGAGAAATATTTAGGAATGCAATTATATCCAAATCCATGAATCATGGACCTGAGGGAGTCCTAATACAATGACAATGCTTGTGCCTTTAGAGCGGGACTCTGGGGTTTTAATGTTTAAAAGGCTCAGCGGAGGAGGGTGGCGTGTCGATGTCCGAACTAAGACACACACAATCACATATTATGGGTGGTGCGAGGATGGGTGGGTTTGAGGTATCCTGCTCACACACAAAGGGACCGATTGTAAAGCCAACCCATGGCTCTGAAACCACTTCTTGCTCCAAACTACAATTCCAGCACATACGCAACGGGTCACAAGACCAGGAAATCCTAGCCTTGAAATTCCTGCCACGACCACAGTCGGCACACACACACACACATGGTCCTATATCACTTGCAGAAGAGAAAAGAAAACCAAGGCCAAACAGAAAGTCAAAGAAATGTGTGTGTGGGGATGGGGGGGTACGGTCATACAGATCCAATGCATGTACGGCATTACTTTACGATAAACGCCACTGCCAATGATAATAAAAACATGCTTTCCCCTCTCTCTATCTACATTTCCTCTGCTTCACTCTCTTGACTAGTGGGGGATGATATTCAGTTGGAATCTTGGCTAGGTTTTTTTTCCATTTAACCATGGAGCCCAACATTTTCCACACAGCTCCTCAGGGGGAAAAAAACAACATTTGATCTCTATCTAAATACTAGGAAACAGGGGCCCCAGGAAAGCAGGGCTTTAAGAGCTTGTAGGTATATTGGGCTTTAATACATTTTTTTAATGTATAGCTTCCTCCTTACCTCAATACAAGTCGACACGTACAGGATGAAATATTCCATTTGGTTGGGGTATTTAATGAACCCAATTTATCTTGACTATGACACTGGTCAAAGTCTCTAGAGAGCAGCTAAATTATTTTTCAGTAATGTCTCGAGAAGGTGCCGGCGCACCAGGGGTTAAATGTCGTCTCCCCATCGGAGCTGGGGTGTGTGGCAGCTCGTGGTCCTCCTCCAGTTTGAAATAACGGATGTTCCTCCCCTTAGCTGACCTCTGACCCCAACCACTAGATGCGGTAACCTCACATTCCCACAGAAAAGAGGAAACGCTGTGGATATGAGCAGGGAGCCAGCCAGTGTGGCACATTTCCTTTGACCCATCACACTGTACGTGTGTGTGTGTGTGTGTGTGTGTGAGAAATCCCCCATGCAAGTAAAAATGCAGAGTCAGTGTCCTGGAAAAAACAGGGGCTGAGTGGAACAGGACAGAACAAGACGGTGCATGGCGATGCTGAGCCGGACTGGAGTGGAACAAGCACTTTGCTGACTTGGGGCCTTGCCAACTGCCGGTTCACAGAGCTCACTGGGGGCTCACTGCGGCCCATGTGACTGAACACTGGCTGGTGTCGAAAAGAGTAAATAAATATGGTATTCTGCAGAGCAGGTAGCCTAGGCTTGTGCCGATTGACGATCTGATCGTGTATATAGCGATTGAAGGGATGAGCGACATTTGTTTTTCCTACACCGATATTAAAAGGTGATTTTAATTCATTTACTTTCAGAACTAACATACACATAACAATAATCTCTAGAATGTACCTTCTACTGTGCATGTAGAGACATGTCCGCCCGCTGAGCCTCCTTAATCAGCACCAGTGACCAGTGAATTGGGTTATGGATATGATTTGGATTGTGATATTAAAAGATAAGATAATAATGTTTTAAACAGAACATGATTTCGTGATATTGTCGGACCAAGCACAGTCTTAGTGCCTTGTGGGCTATTTCTGCATGCAAGACCATATGCCAGAGTGCTTTGTAACCACGTCTTCTACATGCACAAACTGTTTCACAAGCACAATGTTGGTGTAATTAACAAATTTGGTCAAATTAAACGTTATATATGCCTTGAACATTAACCAAGACACCAATAACACTCATGAGTTTCACTAGACTACGGCATTTCCTGGTTGTTCACCAAAAAAAACAACAATCGGCAATCTTTTAATGAATACTTTTATCGATCGGTACAAACTGTTTCCCATGTAAAATATTGGTGTAATTCACTGGAGTCACTGGAAAGAAATGTGTTCATATGCTTAGAACACTAAGCGCGTTCTGCGGACACGTAAAGTATACTTTGGCATTTATGCAGGCATTTCACTGACGTAACTCCCCCCACCCCACCCCCCGGACATCACTTGATCTGTTCTTTGTTAACTCTCTTCATAAATAAGTGGTTAAATGATGGTCTGGACCAATCTAAACCCACTAGTTAAAAGCTAACATGCAGGCTGAAAACCTATGATTAGAGACCTGCGCAATGGACATGTCATCATATCCAACTAGGCCCTACGCTCTGCTCCTTGAAAAAATACAATCTTGCATGAAGATTAAATACCTGAAAATTTCCAGCGAAAAACTATTAAAATGTAAGCGCCGTGTTTGCAAAGAAGCTACATGTACTATCACACATGGGGAAGATACTGTAGTCAACTACTAATATAAAGTTCACACCGGCATATAAAGCAAGATAGATTCCCTTTGCATTACAAAAAACGACCTTGGTCCTCCAAGAGACAGCAAGAGGCATATAATCAAAACATCCATTTCCTTCTGTCTGGCCGTCAAATTGCTATATGCCAATATCCTCCAGCACTGGAAATGCGCATTAACTACACAACCAGTGGTTACCACTATAATGTCATTATATACCTTTACCCTGGCCACATTGGAGTCTATTGCATGATATCTAGCACTGACTGGTTCATATCCCCAACAGCACTACAACTATTCTTATGTCTATCGTATATCAGAGTAGAAGCTGCCAAGTAAACAGAATTTGGCCCAAAAAAAAAGAAAAAAAAAAAAGAGCTTGTGTATTCGAAAATGTGATGTCATGGTACACTGAGTCAGAAGGATTGGGAGACTTCTGGAA
This sequence comes from Percopsis omiscomaycus, assembly GCA_027575585.1. Lineage (NCBI taxonomy): Eukaryota > Metazoa > Chordata > Actinopteri > Percopsiformes > Percopsidae > Percopsis > Percopsis omiscomaycus. Next base: position 6,276 of record JAODLI010070258.1, read on the forward strand.
TGTTCCACAGAACCTGTGAGGGCCATGAGGTGTACAGATAGGACTGTTAGGCCTATCTAGTGAATGTCAAATCATAATTACATGTAACACAGGCACGCACGCACGCACCTCCTCAGTGGAACAAAGAATGACTCAACAGCAACCATGCAGCAAGGACGCAATGTCACAATATTTAGGAGAAACCTTTCAACCTTAAGACGACAGTTTAACACATCCGCTGATACTGATCCGCTGATAGTTGAACTAATGGCACCAACACATATCAGGGCAAGACAAGGTCATTTGCATTGCCTAACAAAATCTGTCACACCACCACACATTCAAGGTGCCCTGTCGAAAAAAATAAGTAGCAAACTACCTATCCCAAGTGCTCTAAAAGTGGCTGTACAGTGCAAAGTACAAAGTACCAGTGCACTAAATCGTACACGCTGTAAACAGAAAGGTCAACTTTAGCCCGGCAGGCTAACGGAATATGCTGTGTAAGGTGTGGAAAGCACCTACCTCTCTTGTGCCGGGCACAGGGTTGCCACACCTAGCTATTTACAGTAAACACATGAAGTGAAATGATGAAGATGGGGGGAGGAGGGGGGCACACTGGCTGAGTAACAGCTGTGAAAAGTTGGCACTAGCTTTTTCTAAATGTAGGGGCTGGTAGGGGTGGAATCGAGATCCAAATTAGTTGTAAATGTTTAGCGTGCCATGGCACAAAGCTGTATAACATAAAAGTAAGTAACCCACCAACATATGAGCTGGAAATCAGATGTGAATCTGACCTCACGCTACAATGTCAGACACCTCTAAAACTTAAAGTGTAACTTAAGACGTGGCGTGGGAATGTGGCCTTCGCCAGGAACCAGGATTTACCTGTTGAGGAACGCGTTACCAAAGGCGTTGAGTTTGCGGAAGGGCTTTTTGGGGTCTACCACTAGAGCGTTGCCCGGGATCACGCCCTCCTGTTCACCGTGCATCACAGCGATGAAAGAGTCCGTAGTCGGCTCGGGGCCAATCCGCATACCAGGGAAGTCCTGCTCCATGAGGTGTCGGATAAAGGTGGTTTTCCCGGTGGAGTACTGACCCACCAGGAGCACCATGGGCTTGTTGTCGAAGTCGGCATCTTCCAGTGCCGGGGAGTGGAAGTCGTGGAATCGGTACGCGTCCTCCAGAGGGAAGAGTTTGTTCCGGTAGAGCCGCCGCAGCCCCTCCGACACGTTCTGGAAAAGCTCCGGGTCCTTCTTTCCGTTTCTCCTGAACATTGTATTTTTCCTTCGGTTGACACAGTAGCGTCTTTCTATTTAACTAAAACCGGGTTGTGTTCTGGTGTTGCTCCGTCACACCGTCCAGAGCAGCTGCTTGTTGAAGAGAAACAGCGTCGGGCGAGGTCGGCAAGTTTTAGTCCCGCCTCATGCACGTCAATCACCCTGAGAACGCTCCCCTTTAGCTTACGTTAGCCAGACAGAGAGCTCTGCTTCTTCGCCCAGTCCCACTCCCAACTATATCTATTTCTTGTCTTTATTGAACAAAGAATAAACTATAGTCAGTGCGTACACACTGTGAAGCGATTCAATTAGGCGTGTTTTGTTTTTACCGTTAGCTAACTTAGGGGCTCTACCGGCTGTCAACTGAAAGACGAACGTCAGAGCAGGACGATACGCAGATACCGGAAAAGTCATAAATATTTCACAATAAAAGCTACAGGATCTTGTGAAAATATATTATTATTCATTCGAAATGCAGTTAAATGTGCCCAATAGACACGTTTCTCTCTTAAAGATATCATATAAAAGTGGTTTCCGAAAATTTGAATTGAAAATGGCCTACACTTTAAAAACCATAGAATACTTTGGATTGGCTTTATTATAATATTTTATTGAGTAAATGTAAACCTCCTATCTTGATGATTCTACTCGATTTGATTAACTCTTTATCCCTGCGACGTAACAAGGGAATAAAAAAACAGAATGCTAGTATTTTGTTTTTCATGATACCTTTCCTCAGGCTTTCAGACTATTTTTTTATTTACTAATGTGCATTTTAAGGCCTAGTTTTATTATTAGTGAACTTTATGTAAACACACACTAATACACAATGTAATATGATATGTCATTTAACGTCAACCTGCTGTTATTGGTGCTCAAATACAAACACTCAAAAGGTGAAAACAACTTTATTGTGTAAGTCTGTAAAAACACAAACATGGCAATACATCAAACATTAACAATAACATTTGAAAGTCACGTGTATGCAGTCCCAGATGTGTTCCTGCAAGTAGAGGTGTCTCCCCAAGTATAACAGCAGCTCCACTGGAAACCATATGTGTTCCATATGGAGATGCTGTTACAGGTGGTGAGGCCCAAACAAGAGACATGGCAGCACACTTAACACTTGTACTTGTAGTGAGAGTTCATCTTAGAAGGAACGATTGCCCTATTCCCCGCCGATAGCCACCGTCTACTAAGAGATAGAGGGAATACTTTAGTTATCTGCAAATCAGTTAGATGGGTGTGACTCTAATTCACGACTTCTTACGTCGTTACCAAACAATGCAGGAGTAGCATATGAACGTTCCATGGTCCTTGCTTATAAGTAGAACGAGGTAATGCTGTGTTAAACTGCCAAAATTCTAACTAGACACAGCAGACCTGACACAATTGTCACGATTGAAGAACAAGCAATGTAACGAGTGATTTGTATGCTACGTATGGGAAAATACTGCCCTCTTTTGGTGCTGACTGAACTAAAAAAAACGTTTTTTTCTGCTCATTTGACATCTAGGGTTTCATGTTATAATGTCGCCTATAGACATTATAAATGGCCAATAAAGCATTATAACGTCATGACCCCTGGTCCAGGTATTACTGTCTAAAACATTTCACTTATGTCAGCAATACAAATTAAAATCATTCATGCAAAGAATTAAATAATGTACAGGGCCAGGAGAGTGCCCTTTACAGTGAAAGAAATTTAGCAATGCAAAAGGCCTATATTTAATTAATATTTTACATGTATTGATATGGTCTTTAACCAGGCCAGTAAAGATGAGTGTGCATTATAAACTCATGTACAACTTGACTGATCTTTAACCCTTAACCTTTGCTTTCAGTGCAAAAAAGAACTATAAATCAATTTAAGGGTAGAATAAGTAACCTTGGATTTTGCTTGCACCTTCAAATCTGTTCTCCCTTTTTAACGTTTGTAGCTTTTAGGCTAATGTGCTATTCTATATGTCATATAGAATAACACGAACTGAACATAAACTGTCACGTTAGGAAATTACTTGTGAAGCGCCCGACAGAATTCAGTTTGTTTAAACTTTCACTGTTTTCAGTAACCACATTGTGTCCATTAAGAATTTGTAGCTGTGATGATACTGGGGATAGTCAGAAATAAGTTGCTGGCCAATTGAAAAAACATTACATACTGTAAAGATATATTACAATAATGAAATGGAAGCATTAAAAGCTGAGGCCATACTTATAGCACTAGCACTGAAATCACATCATGGTTGTCATTTACTTCATGGAACAAAATGATTGCTTATTGCAAAGCAAAATTCGGCACAAAATTGCTTTTTTGTATTTTTATGAACCAATAGCTTCTCATTGCTTCTATTTAGACTTAGAAGTATTTAATTTACTTTACAACTTTAGTAGCCAATTTTATTATATCCCATTAAACACTCAGTTCAGTATTTTATTTCATTTGTGTTATAAACATTTATAGGAATTTCAATATTTTTAATGCATTTTGTGCCATAGACAAACAAGGACCCTCTTGGTAAAACTAAAAACAAAAAAAACATTTGTCCTATATATTTGTCACTGCCTACATCTTTAAATTTAGTGTACAGTACCTTTTTAATTCATTACATTCTACTGATAAATCCACACATTATACCTGTAGTTGAATGTTGAAGAAATTCATACTCACCAATTATATGAGACTTAAGTAGTACTTATAACTTGGAAGGAGATCAAGAAAGCATAAAATGAAGAAAAAGATAGAGGAGAGACTCAAAGAAATCAACCAAAAAGCTATAAAATACGTGAGAAATAAAAAAAGAAGATAATTATGGAAAATATGAGATTTTGTAAATTGTCCTGTATTTCTGCTACAATGGTGAACGAGAGCTGCTTAAGACACTATGAGTGACAGAGAAATAAATCATTACACTTACTGTAAATATGTAACTAGCCAACCCTGACCATAAAACTCTGCAAACATTTTGTAAATGCCCACAATGAGGATCTGAAGAACACTTCAAATGTTAGTGGGCATTTTAGCTTCAAAACTGTATCTATACCTTTCATTATATCTGACCAATAGGAAGTAATATAGGACCATCCCCAAAAGATAGCCTATATGGAAACAGTCTACATTGCTAGTTCCTCATAACCTCTAACATCTTATGCCTGACCATTCTTTTGTATGAGTGCAATCAAGAACCATGTAATATTCTTCCACCAATATTCCCTCCAAGATAAACACTATTTGTTCCATTTGTCCACTGTTAAATAATGTAGTTGCTTCTTTATCCCATGTCTCTTTCAAATCTATCATGCCCTTTTATATATTCACTACTGGTACGTTTGTTAGGTATAAAAAAAAATCTACCAAACCCAATATCAAAATTTAAGGAAAACTAAACCTAGCCAGAAAACAAGCCTCTAAATCTGCTACATAAAGCAACCAAAAGATAGGTGCTGATCTCAAGTGGAGAAAGCGCATCGCTGAGGAATAAAGCGAAGCAAACAGGGACGACTACAACCAGCAGTGGGAGGGCATTGTTTAATTATAATTAGTGTATATAAAGTAACACGATTTCGATAAAATTGCGTGACTGCCCCATAGTGGTTAAAGAAAGATATTGCATTCATCACTTTTAATTCAATGAAATGAACTATCATCCACTAACATCTACTCCTACAACCACTACAGGACCCATAATCTAACTAGGCTGGGGTTCAGTCTGGCCTTAGTACATTTCCACAATAATAATAATAATAATAATAAAAATAATAATAATGCCATGTATCCCACAATTGGATGGGGTGGGGGTGTTGTCCCTGCAGGCACATAAACTACATAACTATAGCCCCCACCCTCAAAAAAGAAAATCAATAAATAATAAAATAATGCAAAAAATATTAACACAAAAATATGCCTAGTCCAAAAGACTGCTACAGTGCATACGTTAAACCATCTCTGATATGTCATATGATTATGTAGTATGATCAAGTAGTGTGTACAAGGGATTTGGAAATAATTAAATATTTAGCTCATTTGGGGCTCTTTTGGATTTTGGCACTGTAAATGATAGATGGGCATTGTTTTTTAAGAACAGTATTGGCTGGTGTAATGAAAGACTGGAAGTCATAAAGGCTTTTATCAGTGGTAGTGACAAAAATAAAGAAATGACTAGGCTAATTGTCATACAATGTCTGTCAGGGATGGATTAGGCAGGAGATATTAGCACTTAAAAACATAGTTTGTAGGCATTATCAAGATCACCTATGCAGTATATAATCCACACTTAAGCCTTAAAATATGTTGTGGCATTCTGAACACATTACCAGTAGCAGCACTGCAAGCTGATTTGAGAGAAAGTTGAGCAGGGACTTATAGGGTGAATATGTAGGCTAATGTAATAATATTATAAGGAGTTTGAAATAAACACTGCGATTGACATAAGCATGATTATTTTCCTATATTTTTGTTTTAAGCGGATTAACTAAATACATATAATGGACAACCATCTCTAGGTTCATAGTCCAGTACCATAGCGATAATGCACAATTAAAAAATTGGTTGCCAACTGCAAACGCCTTTTTTGTTTGACACAGTCTGGCTCCCGTATAGAAGCGGTGTTGACTGATGTGAGTAGCTAACATCAAATCATCAAATGCTATAATATCACGTTTAACAAAATAACATAATGCGGCGTATGTCAAATTTTTATCATCACGAATTAGTTAGTCACGTTTGGAAATAATTAAAGACGTTTTTCTAGTTTTACTTCTGAACTGCTGGCCTGTTAGCTTCTTTGCCGTGGACGCTAGCCTCAGAAAAGCTTATTGTAGCTCAGTTAGGTTCATAATAATGCCATTAGTCAATAATCTTTGGTTAATACCAACTGTATTTGTTAATAACTGTATGGAGCTGTTTGGGTAAACCAACATTCTGCTTACAGTCTCTTTTAGTATAAGTTTTTAAACTTGGGGCTGTCCAAATGTGATATTTCTTAACATGATGGTCTAACGTTAGTTGATCTAGCTTATCGAATTTGTTATTCTGTTTTTTATGTCTTTTAGTCTGTCGTTTACTAATACATTTAGTAAGGGTTCTACCAGTTAACCATGAAATTACACATGTTCTGTTGTGCAGATAAACATGGCAGAGCCAACAACGCTAGAGAGCCTGCTAGAGATGGGCTTCGAGAAGAATAGAGCGTGAGTGATGATGACACAAACAAGGATATGCTTTGATTTAAAATGTGTTAACATTTCCACAATGTCTACAACTGGAAGAAGTGAAATATTTGGCAACACTACAAACCCCCCAGCTCCCTGTTTTATGTTTTTAAACCCCGCTGAGCACAAAAGTGTACATGGTGCTAAGGGAAGGGTAGAGAAGGTCCCTGGGGTGAACCTAGCATGTTCTCTGGTGTAAAATTGACTGTCTGTGGCACATTTACAGGGAGAAGGCAGTGGCGAACACAGGGAACCAAGGCATAGAACGAGCTATGGACTGGTGAGTCTGCCACTCTACATACCCAGTAACAATAGAGTTAACTCTAAAATCAATGACATACTATTTTATAAGGTGCTGGCTTGAGACGCACACATTTCCTTCGTACAGTTGACTGTACACCCCACAAATATTATTAAATGTTATATCATATGTACACTCAAGCTTCCCAGATGACATCCTGTTATTATACTATTCCAGCTGTTGGAGAAATGTATTTTCATTTCACTTTCATTTTAGTTTTGTCTTATGTAAATATTACAGGAAGGTGGGGGAGGGGCATTGCATTCTGTTTTGGTGTATGAAATAATTTAAAACAGAGGATCTAGTCCACATAGCGCGTGTCCCACTGCCATGGAGGTTGCCATGCTTACCCATATAGTTACCGTTGTCTCAGCTGCATCTATGCCATTAGGTGTCAGTATACAGTCCAAGGACAGCTGTTTTTTGTTGCTTATTGTACCGTTATAATTAATGTAAAGCAATTTCTAAAGGGCCTTTTACACTCCCAACTTTATGCAGCCGGTTGCTGAGTGCTTACGCCGTTTTAGTTTATATACAGACTAGCCAACTGTTAAGGCCAAAGTACACTACCAAACACGTGGCCTTCTGCCAAACGGATAAGCGCTCGGGCTCTTCAAAGTATACTTTCTCCTCATGCGGGCACACGAGCTTAACGCATGCGCACTACCATCGTGTGTGTTGATACAGAGGGCTGTTAGTGCACTCCTAGTGTCACACATGCCCAGTCGATGTGCACAGGACTGTGCGCATGATGAAATCTGATGAAGTCATGCGCACAGTCCATGGACGCGCAAAGTATACTTTGGCCTTAACAGTACTTATCGTTTGTGATTCTCAGGTTAATGGAACATGAAAACGACCCGGACATTGACGAACCCTATGTGGATTCTGTGGAAAATGTCCTCGGAGGTTCAACAGACACTCAGCCTACAGCAGCAGACCCCTCTGCAGGCAAGTCTTCTTTATGGTGCAGAATAGAGAGAAGTTATCTATGCATTTGTGATCTTGTGAAGGGGGCAGGAGAGTCTAGTGGTCTGTGTGTTGGGCTCCCAGCCAGTAGGGGACAGGAGAGTCTAGTGGTCTATGTGTTGGAATCCCAGCCAGAAGGTTGTGGGTTCGAGCCCCAGAGTTGTCCTACCTGTAAGCATCCTTGAGAAAGATGCCTAACCCCTACCTGCTCCATGTAACAGCACCATGTAACCCCTACCTGCTCCATGTAATAGCACCATGTAA
>JAODLI010070290.1:0-14273 GCA_027575585.1 Percopsis omiscomaycus
CACACACACACACACACACACACACACACACGTGAAGACAAAGACATAATTGTCTCACACAGACAGTCATGGAGCTTCACAGACAAACGCTATTATCATATCGACTGGTTGACAAGGGTACTCATGTGCAGGAAAATGAGATAAATGTTTTTTGGGAAAACATATTACTATTTCATCAACCCTAACCCCTTGTGGTCTTCAGATTAAATCCATCAATCAATCACTAGATATTATATATATATATATATATATATCCACAATCCACAATATCCACAATAAATGACACAGTCATGGTCAATTTGCTTTGTATTTAATACATTCACAAAATGTTTTACGTAATTCTTTGTGATCTGTTTAAGGTTATTCAATTTATTTTCCCACAGGGACAAAAATTGGGCTTCTCCAATTGTCACCACTTCAATTTTCATGCCTTATATGATGAATCATTTAAAATTTTGCAGAACAAAGCAAAATGTGGGGTTTCATCATGAAACGGTTTATTCCCAGTGACATAATTAGAGAGGAAGAAGGATTTGCCATTGTTATGCTAATTTGGCTAACATTGGATTTACATTATAAAATGCTACTGAAGCAAATTAAGGATGAATTGACACCAGTCCTGCTGCACACTCTGTCCATGAGATCAGGCTAATTGTGTTGGATTAACTAACGCAGTCCGAGCAAAGTACACATGGAGCTAAATGTAAATGAACCATCTGGAATCAGCGGCCTCCGGGTTTTCACCAGCCTGAAGGGGGGAAACGGCTACTTGGGAATCAGTTTTAGTGACATTTGAGAAGCTGTCGGGGGAACAAAAAGAATTGCCACAACCCACTTTTGTCTATCTGTGAAGTTAACCCAGGACACACCGTAAAGTCTCGAGCACCATTATCACAGTGTGGAGAGATTTGAGAGCCCCGGCAAGAGAGAGGATCATAATCCGTGTTTTCCTACCTCAGACATCAGGCACTAGAGACACTCCGTTATGAATCATGTGATCACACAGAGGCGGAAATATGTCGCTAGCGAACAATGCTGAGACACAAACACAAGCACACATGCAACGTGATGCCTGGAACACACAAGCATACACTTACGCGCCACAAACAAACACTGTGATCCTTTCACCACACACACAAACAATGGGGTTAGATAGGTAGGGGGATGTTGGAGCTGTGTCCGTCACAGTGGATAGAGTCTGTCAACATCATAATGGGATGGGATTTAATAACTACGCCTGCAAGAGGTAGAGACAACAAGTTCTTAAAACCCCAGATGGAGCAAGCTTGTTTAAGGAAATCTATGTGTCTACGTTCTCTCAGGCGCTTTTCGATGAAGACAAATTATCCTTTGAGTTGACACTGAAATAGCAATTGATTTGAACAATAGGGTCTATACAACCAGCATGAGCATATAAATGGAGGAGAAACTAAAAACATTATTCACTGTCAGGTATTTACATTGTTCCATGCTATTTTTGTCAGCAGTTAACTCCTGTGGTCCCAGGAGCATAATGTTTGGATCTTACATTACAGATGAAATAAAACAAAATAGGAAGTGAATGTGATATATCAGATGTTTTATCAATTGTTCCAATACCCCAAAACTGTTATATTATTTATAAGAGAGAAAAATATCAGGTAAGTTATGACATCACTGGTCTGGTAAGGACTCAAATATCAAGTTGACAGTTGACAGTTAAACCTGTCAAAGATAAACAGGAGTTCCCAAAAAGGCTCACTGTGAACAGGACGTCGTTGATATTTATTTAGTTTATAAAATTGTATTTCATACCTGTGATATAGATGAATAAACAACAATGTGATATTTGATGTTATTACTATTAGTTTATTTAAATATGGAACAACATATTGTCAACTTGGATTTTGCACCTTTAGTGCCTTTTAAAGGTACACTAAACAAAAGTTTGTGAGGCTTGTTTTAACCACTGTACCCAAACCATACACAAATTGAGGAATGTCCCTTTAAATGTAATCTTAAATCTTAAAATACGCAACTGGGATAATGTTGCTAAATTTCAGTGAAGTTATTATCAATTAGTGTAATGATTTGACTCACAAAAGTGTCGCTTGTCTCAAGAAAATATGTTAGTATTTTATTTAGTATAGAAAATAAGTCGTATTTAATATTTTATGTTTATGTTCATCTTTTCATTGTACTGTAGCTACTGTATGTAAAATCTATGAATCGCGTACAATCCTAGTGGACAGAGGATGTTTTTCCAAGGAAAGAACTACCACCACTAGCCATGATGTTCCCCTAATAGCAGTTTGTCTGCTAAACATTACAATAAGGCAACATTGGCAAATGAGATGTCTTCGGGGCTGTTATTATGGCGATAGCAGAGCCAGACCGATGTCATTGTGAATGAGAGCGGCAAAATAAAGCAGGCTGAAGCGGTGTTGTGAGTGACACGACTAAAGAGGCATGAGTCACTCAGTGGACGCTTTCCCGACAGTTCCCCTCCTTGACTGCTCTTACTCAGCCTTCAATGGGACTCCTAAACTAAGGCCAGAGACTGGGGCTGGCTGTTGTTGTGTGTGTGTGGGTGTGTGTGCCTCCAGCATGTGTGTATTTGTGCTTGACTTTTAGACATACATGTATGTCAGACATACATACATGTGTGCATGCTAAAAATCATTCTTACGTCTGTTGAAGGTGTAATAAGTAAGGGTTTCACCTTAATACAGCCTATATTTGACCCCGTGGGTTTCAAAAGATATGTTTGCCGGGCCAACTTCCGTTTATTCCCCTCCCCGTTTGCTTTGTTATTCTGGCCTCTCTGTTATGAGGCCCAGACCGTGAAATTGGCAGATGGGGGGCTGGGACGGGTGGAGTCGGACCCCGTTATTGTTTGGATTCAAACCTCTCGCGTGTTCATGAGTGTCACTCTTTGTTAGTATACCTTCAAATAATGAGTTGCAATGAGACTATACCAGCGCCCTGCGGCACAGAATAAACACATTAAATGCAATGTTTAGTCTTACCAATCTAGCATATCAAACTAGAAAAGCATGCCACAAGTTTGCTAGCTAAAAGTGACTTATAGCACACTTATGAGAAATTAATGAGAGGGCAAGGCGTCTGCTTTCCGAACAATCTCAGAACTACTTTGCTGCTTCAATACATCATTTTTATTTTGCACTGAAACATATATCATCTGTTTCACAAGAACTATATTGGAAACACAACAAGGTGTGACAGCCTGGTCAGATTTATCCAAGGTCCCTGCTCTGAGGATTTACACCCTTGTGCCGGAGAATAAACCACAGCTGGAACAACCCGTCGACATTCAAACCTTCAAGCAGTCAGTACCACTTCAACTGGTGCAAGACGAGCCGCGTGAATTATTTGGAATATTGTCTTTTTTTCTATGAGCAGCCAGTTGTCTATGCATACCTGAATGCTATTCATGCCTGCTCAGTTGACGCGAATAGGATTTTGGCAATTATACGTTTTTTGTTTTTTTTGTTGAGAAGGAATCTAAGCAGCCGTCCTGAGGTGGTTGATTCAGCAGACCAGATTGTCGACCGGGCCTGTCCGCCAGCTGTGTTCCTTCCCGACCAACGCCCTCTGTGCCTCCTTCTGGGGCTTGGACGTGTGCTGAGGAAGGAGAGGTCGGCTGCCGGTCTACCCAGAGGTCCCTCTCTCCACGCTACAGTAAGCTCTGGTTTTGACATGTGCAGGCCCATTCATCGTCCCACTGGCGGCTTGGGTGTGCCATCGCTGCTCTCCCCATTTGGCTGGATTTGCCCCGCGATCGTGTACGACTTTGTTTCCTTCGCAGAGCTCAGCGCTGTTCTTGCGCAATGAGCACGGCTTCAGTTACTGTAAAAGCCTTCTCAGAGGGCATATTGGATTTGAGACATCTTTGCTTCATTGTGTTCAATGTCACAGACACATTTCAGAGCCGTGTCCTTGGGAAGGACCCAACAGGCAGAGTGCAATGAAAAACTGTTCTCAATGATGGGAGATGTCACTGTGCAGATGGTGTATCTCAATAGCTGTGGATTCAGTGAACAGTGGTGAGGGGAACCTCGTTTACTTTGAAGAGGCAGAACAAGGAAATGCGCTCACGGGGCTGAGAAGCATCTGGATGGGTCTGGAGCCAGACAACAACAGATGACTAGGAATACTACGATGACAAATTGGATGCCATCAATGAATAATGGCGAGACACTCTTTAAAAGAGAGAGTGTCACCGCGAGCGATGGTCCCGATTGTTCCCGAATGCACTGGTGCATGTGCACAATAAATTGGGAGGGAACGCACCTAAAACTCTTACAAAGGCATCAATCCTTTCCTTCTACAGCTCAACGTCGTTTATCTTCCTTGCTTGGTCGCGCAGCGGTGAGGTGTATTGTTTGCTGCAGCTCTGAAATATATCCCTTGTGCAAAAACAATCAGCATCTTTTCTTGTGATTTTCTCATTTAACTTCAAAGCTCTTTTTTATATTACAAAACAATGTACAACACATTGTGTATTCTAATCAGAATACAATAAGCGTAACATCCCTACCAGCATTGACTTTTCCCAGGCAAGTGGAAACGCGAATGACTCCAGACTACCGTCAGACATTTCAGGTTTGCATGGGAGCATGTAGTACAGACTCCCTCGGGTCGTGCCAAAGCTGAACCTACATGGTGGCTTTGCCTCTCTGCTGCGTTTGACAGTAATCTGTCAACGTCTTTTGTAAAATATGTAAACACGCCGACCCGTGGCTACGAGCTGGCAAAGTGTGCTCTGACTCCAATCTCTCCTAGAGCCGGCTCAGGGGGGAATATACCCTTGATAAGAGAAAAGAAAGCCGTGCTGAACTTGCTCAAAAGTAGAAGGTCACAATAAACTTTAAGCGGTGAGAACTGCCCTGTGTTCCCCCAACACCTTTCCCCTCTAACTGGGTGATGAACTGGGGGCATAGCAAAGGCCTGACTCATATGGTTTCACTTTGAAGAATATACTTTCCTACACGCGCTCTGTAAAGCTCGTGTTTCCATTTTCGTAGGTGTGGTCTTCTATTTAGGTCAAAACGAAACTCAGTGGAGAGGAATTCCCTGTGCATCCATGAGAGTTTATTTTATATTTTTTATTTTGTATTTTGTATTTTTAACGAACTGCCCAGCGATTGAAATGTGGCAAGTTAACTTACCTTCACATGAAGGCATTTCGTTTAATGCAGCATTCTGGGAACAAGGAAAATAATATTTCAGAACAATCTAATACCAAAAACATCTGGGCATCGCATGCAAGATTATTTCATATTATCTCTATTTTCTTTCTTTCTTTTTTTGTAAAGCAGTGCGGTCGCCACAAAACTGAACTTTCATTGTGTATATATATTATATATGTGACTTTTTTTTCCCCTAACCAGAATGTTATTTAGGTAATGTGAAAGTTCTGTGCATGACTTGGAGCCAGGGAGTGCTCGCAGACACGGTCTCCCCCTCATACCCAAGGGCAGCATCACTAATGAATACAGAGGATGTTTTATCGCCACCGGTCCTGCCAGGTCTCGGTCAGTCATACGCCACAGAGCTTTAAGTTCATCCCGGAAAAGCCAGACTGCTATTGTCAAAGACAGACGAGTTGAAAGGTCCTCAGAGAAAGAAACGGTCTTGTGAATGCGAACAGCCAAGTTTGTTACATTCCAATGCGTCAACATACTCTGAACTGAACGAGACTGAAAGTATTCTAGACTATGAAGCTAGCCATTTTAAGGCTTCGTATGATGGAATGGAACGTAACGAGAAAACGGTTTGCGATGCTGCAGGAGTTTTAGAGCAATCTCATGACTTCATCGTACAGAAAGGAAGGATGTCCCAGTTCTTTGTGTGTCATCATCCCAGCATCACCTTGCTGGAATGCTCCTTGAACCACTAAACCAGCACCAGATGTTCTCTATGCTCGGAAAAAAAGTTTAAATTCATCTTCTATGTTCTCCGGTACCAGGCATCAGGATTAAGTAATAGCTAAATATTTAACTGTCATTGTTGCTCACGCGGTTTATCCAATTAACCTCATAATATTTCATAGTCACTACATAAGTAGGAAAACCTGATGTGGCACCAGTTGTACTTTAGAGAGTACATTGCATTGTGTTCTGCGCATCTTTGGGGGGATTTTCTTTTATGTGTATGTGTGTGTGGGGAGGGGGGGGGGGGCAGTGAGCCGCACAAAGTGTGGATTAGGCCTGGACTCTGGCTCTCGTCAGCACATGCCGGACGCAGCGCTCTGAGGCTCTGCATTCATTCATGTTGTTTTCATTCCCCCACCCCTCGCTAGGTGCACAAAAATGTTTTCTCAAGCTTCACCATTCCAGAAGAAGAAAAAAAAAGAGCTGCCGTTTACTTTTACACACCTGGAACGTGGCCTCACATTTGATACCCGTCATCTTTCAATAATGCGGCGCAGCCCAAATGATATATATAGTTTTCCGTTTTTGCATGAGGCAAATTCAAAATTGTTCTGGCAAACAGGTTGAACACAGAATCGTTAGTGAAGCATTATTGAACGTATGCTTCCTAATCCTTGATTCAACAGAGACATCCCACGTTTATCTTGGACGGCAAAGACAGCAAAATTATACTCATAGTAAGTGGACATACATGGATTTACACACACAGAGGGGCTTTTTATCACTCTGTTAGCACTGTAAACCGGGCCAGGAAATATGAAGGCCTGTAATTACAGTCAGATACAGAAGGTAAGGAAGTAAGCTAACATTCCAGATCAGAGTGCAGTCTTGGCGACGATACAGGGGGACTTCCTGTAGTACACCTTCATTTATTAGCTTTTCATTAGGCAACTTGCCTCTTGATTTTAGCCGTCCCCAAATAAATATGTCCTGTTTCTGCTCTTTGAGATGTAGTGGGAGGTTTTCTCCTGTCCTACTGCCATGTATGGACTTTGCTGAAAGTGTCAGTTAAAGTGATAGAGTCACAGTTTTGTGGATTTTATAACTTGGACAGGAAATCTCCATATGTACTGTAGTGTTCGTACAAAATACCTGAGCAGAATTAACATTTTGCCTCCAGTCACCATGAAATCCCTAGTTTGAGAGAAACTGCTTTTTGATTGTAAAAAACACATGCACATCACATGCAATGTGTATGTGTTACAGAAAACCCCCTTTGGCCAATACATTCACACTACCCCTTTCATTAATTAGGACAGCGAATTACTGCAAACAAAATACCTCAACATGCCTTTTCTAAGTATGTTTATATGTTTCTTTTTGTGTCAGTATTGCTTACTTGATGACTTTATTTATTGATGTTGTACAGCACATTGCAAATAAATGTGACTTGACTTGACTTGCCTCTAAACGCAAACACATGATGTCACCATGAAAACATTGTTTTTTCCATCTTGATGCTCATGGCTTCTCGGACAGCCTTTTACTTAGATCTCTGGCATTCTCTGACCGGGCGGCCCAGGAGGCTAAATTGACATGGGCTGGCTTATCCTGAGCCTGGCCAGCAGTTATCCAGATGAACTGGGAGTTTGATTATATATTCAGAAGGCTGAATGTTTTGTCCTCTACATTTACATAACTTTTCCTGTCTAAATGAGTGTGGATGCATTTCATCTGCATGGAATTAGTTGAAATACATATGTCAGCCTTTTTCATGTCTGGTTAGGACAACTCAAAATCTCAATAGCAATTTGACCAAAAGGTGATTCGTGTGTATGTTTATGACATGTATTAGATTAGATTAGATTCAACCTTATTGGCACTAAGCAGAGTACAAATACAGAGCTCATGAAATACAGTTAACCAGAAGTGCAAGAGCGTATAGCGATATATATACAGAAAGTATTGCAGCATAAGTGCAATACAAGGAAATATGTACAGTATCCTGGGTGAATAAACTTAAAGTGAAACTGTTAGGAAGACTGTACTCACTGACAGTGGAGGTATATTTCAGATACATTCCTTGAATCTAGGGAACAGGGAACTGCCTGTTTGTTTTAACTGCAGTGCATCTCTGTTGACGCAATCTCATTGCTCTCAATGCCTTGATGTAATCTTGGCAGACAGTTTTTGTGGTAATTGAAAAGTTAATTTTTCTTCATTTAATATTATTGAATAATTCCAGAATGGGAAAGAATTACCAGTATCTTCTTATTGTAATCAATTTGTGTTTGTTGAAGGTTTTTTGAAGTTAGGATATGCATCCCTGCATATATATATATCATATACATCTTCGTTGGATAAATTGGACAAGACAATAATTGTAAGACAAAAGTAAAAAATAAAAATAATTAAATGAATCATAACAGTCCCTGTAGCAGATCTCTCCCATATGACATTGTATGGCCAACACCAGCATACTTTTCAGACAGTAGCTACTTTCCATATCTAATTGCCAGAAGCTTGCATGTCCTGGTCTGTCGTGCCCAGGAATTGCCCCCATGGTGGCAGGGACGACACAGATAGTCTCATACCAGAAAGATGCGCTGTCCCGGTGAGGAACCGAGATTGGGGCACCACAACACAGCCGACCCTGACTGGGGCAGGGTTTCAAAACAACTCTCTCAGTTCTGTTTTTATCACTGACGGTGTGATCCAGAGACAAGATGTGGAGTGTGTCTTTTGGACTAGCTGAGGGTTAGCAGAAGCCATGGCTACTTATCAATGCACTATATAAAAAACTATAAAAGACTGAGAGAGCTTGCTCTTCCAGAACATTCAGTAAAGCCACAGTCTTTGGCATTCCCAAATCTCTTCGTCCCTTGCCGCAGATATGACAGTTGGCATTAACACACTTGGTTGGCTCTAACGGCATACGAATTTGAGTCAAAGTTCACCAATTTTGAATTCTAGTACAGCGAGAAGAGACAAAAATGTAATGCACTCCACATGTGTTTTAATAGCAGTGAATGGAACGCCAAGCTGCAGTGTGACCGGGCTTAACTCAGTATTGACAGCTGAAATACATTTCTCTCCCTCCTTGCCTGATCTTGATACGATTCACAGCTCAGTTTCCAGCGGAAATGGTCTGGCATAGAGCATTGGTATGAAAAAAATGGAGGTCCCAGGGGGGGTGGGGGTGGGGGGTGGGGCTTTGTTGTGGTAGGAAGCAACGTTCCTAATCCCAACAAGGATCTCCGTTGTATGGATTTCGTACAGAAGGAAATCCAAACAGAGGGGCTTTTCGCATTAAACCCCCTGTACCATCACAACTTCCCCTATACCTTGGCCTACTACGGGAACAGATCCCATCTCTTCCCTTTATCAGCAGCGTACCTCGATCCATATACAGTAATTATATCAGCTGGTTGTTTGGATAGGAAACTACAATTATGACATCATAACATCAATGAAAGCAAAATGCAGTGCAGACCCTCACTGGGATAATGCCCAAACAAACACAACACTGCTATCCCGTTGTGTTTTAGGTATTGTGACATGCCAAATGGAAAAGCAGTCCACACTGAAGACCAAAAAAATGTTACAGTACCCTTGTCCTTAAATACGAGCCCCCTTAAAAGGTTTACTGGGTTTCATAAATTGGGTTTGCTGAAAACAAAAGAGCCAATGCAGAAAGGATGGGAAAATGGACCACACAGACATAAGGTTGGATGCAGTGTGTTGTTTACTGCCAAGAACAGCAGCTTGCGAAAACAAGATCATTTTTACACTGATATATAGTTGAGCACCCTATTTACTGACCATACTGGATGGAGAGTAAATCGATCTTTTAACTTTTATGAGGCTATAACTTAGACAGGGTATTACTCAAAGGGCCGTCATTACTATAACAGGGGCCATCTTTTTTGTGCCTAAGGTCCCTGACTACATGATAGTGGGGTGGGCTCTAGAGAACTTGTTAATTAGCACTTTACTAATATTTAGTAATGGCACAAACTATAGTTCATGCAACAATAAATACCACAATAGCAGAGTCACACACAAAAGTTGCATCGCGATTCAATCCCTCTGCAGTCCAAGCAGTGTTCCACATGTGTGTGGGTCTGGAGGTGAATGTTGGACCCTGAGGCGCATGCAGTTAACCCAGTCACGGCGCTGTCATGTGGGTAGCTCATGTCTCCCCTCGGCCCCTCGAGGCGCCTGGCGGCGTGGTTCCCAGCCGGTCAGGGAGGTGCTGCCCCGAGAGCCACAAGGTTCACCACTCAGCGAACCCGGTGCTCAGAGGTTAAAAGGTCAACAACTAAGGGCCAGGCCACAGCCACCACCACTGACAGTTATGCTTACTGATCATACTTTGCAGGCTGCTTTGTGAGGTTTACACAGTGCATGGGCAGGATCTTCAAATAGCTGTTTATGGCCTAAATGTTTACCTGTGTATTGCCCCTGAAACAAGATTTACAACCTATTATATAGGTAAAACACAGTGTTTATTGACTTGGCTCTTACGTAAATCAATCAGTCGTAGAAAGGCAACAAAATACAGTACTTACATATGTTTAAGCCTAACAGGCTTGGTAAGTGGCATACTCACCGTGCTGCTGTAATGACAGCATCTTCAACTCATAAAAGGTACACATACCACAGAGGTCTTAAATGAGGCTATGCTAAAGGACAGCTAATTAGCTTTTGAAGAGGAACAACAATAACAAAGTGGCCCATTGCAGATTTCGTCAAGGCTTTTTGGAGAGGGTTCTCAACGCCCGCTGACCCCAGGGTAGAGTAAACATTCCATTTGGCCTTCATGACTCGCCAGTAATTACCCAGACTGCCCTAGGGCCCCGCGTGCTGCCTGGCCGTTCAACTGGCAGGCTGTGTGATTTTACTGGCTAACAGGCAGACAAAGAAACATGCCTGCATTTCCTAACAGGTCCGCCCCACATTACCTAAATGAAGAGAAATGGCAAGGGGCTTGTAAATTCACATTCATAAAATTGCAGCCTCAAAACAGAGGAATTCCTCCTAATGGAATTGAGGTTTTTTGGGATTCCATTTCGTGGAATACGTTGACTTTTGCCGTTCGTGCACTACCGTCAGTGTTTTCAAAGACATAATGTAATGTACTGAGTAGATTAAATCTAACAAATCAATTTTGTGTTAACCGCTAGGATTTTTCCTCTGTATAACAGTTATTTCAACACAATTATGGTTTCATTTGTAGCTCATATTGTATGATAAAATTGCTAATGGCATATGCTATTGTTACTTAGCCACAGGTCTCCGTGTGTGAATACGTCCAAGGTGTGTACACGGCTGTGGTCTCTCTCTGCGGTAGTTATTATTGTCTGCCAGCTCCGACCCTAGACTGACGTATTACATAAGACGCGTCTGTTACGGCCTGCCTGCAAACACGCACATTCACACGCGCGCGCACACACACACACACACACACACACACACACGTGTAGACACACACACAGTTCTGATTGTCCCTGGTCCGGCTCCACTCGCTCATTATCTGCGTAACTGCACGTCTGGGACCTTTGGCTCGATGACCGGGCCGACTCCAATACGCACACAAACAGCCCGCGGTAATTCATCTTTGGGACATGGACAGATTCTTTGAGCCTTATTGAGTTGCCAAGCAACATGATTCTGTTAAGATGTTGCTGAACAGCAGTGTCATTCTAAATTACCTTAGGTCTGAGAACATTAGATAGGATGTTTTTGCAAATTCTACTAATGTTGTTCCGATGTTATTGATTGATTCTACCTGCTGTAAACTGAAGGTACTCATTTACGTTTTATAGACAGAACAAGTTAATATGAAGCTCATTTTATTAAGTCCGTTCTTCCTGTTATATCTTACATATTAACATTGGGAGAAGGTTTGAGCTTTCTTTTGGAGCTCTTCAGGAATTTCTTTGTTATTTTGTGTAGTGCCAACCTCCCTGAGGAGTAAATGGTATGCTGTGGCAGAGCAAAGGTGTGCTGCTAAGTGATGAAGCTATCCCAGATGGATAAATAACTCTCTTGCTCTCCTTGATTCATTTTCAGTGTACTTCTAACTTTAAGGAAATGCATGCATTGGCCAGTTGTGCATTTTAGTTGTAGGTGCCAGCTTCCTTCTCACTTTCAAGGGGCATCCCGCCAAGACAGGAGATGTTAATAAGAAAGGCCAATCAGCTTAACCTGTGTTTCTGAAATGTGGTACATATCTCCTTACCTGGAACAAAACTGCCTCCAAGATCCACTTGTAAACACCAATGTAAAATGCTTGTTTTTTGAAACCAAATGAGAAAACTTCATATGAGGAAAACTGTGCATCATACTGCATAGCAACATGGCTGATGAGAGCCAGTAAGTGGGTGTGGCCTGATACATAAATTGCATAAATGCATGTAAATCCGTAACAGATATTCAGACTTTTACTATGATAGGCACCTAGTTTATCTCTTGACTTGTTTGACCCAGAGTTGCGGAATGTGGTGAACAGGGGCAGGATATCCTAGCCTGGCAGTCTAGGTGTTGGACTCCCAGCCGGAAGGTCGTGGGTTCGAGCCCCAGAGCTGGCCTATCTGTAGGCATCCTTGAGCCTTGAGCAAGATGCCTAAACCATATCTGCTCCATGTAATAGCACCATGTAATTGTAAGTCGCTTTGGGTAAAATCCATCTCGGTACCACGGCCACCGATCTCTCTACTTCTTAGCACTAATGACACTAACAATACTTATTCTTTCCTCCCTTTCTATATTAAATAAATAAATTCTTTCTACTCTACTAGATAAGCTCTTAGTATACTAAGCACTTCTCAGTCAGCAATTATTTACTGTTTGAAGATAGGAAAACCTGAAGTGTGAATGATAACTTAGATTATTGTATTATTATTATTATTACTAAACTTTTTTAAGAATTAAATGATAAACCTTTGAGTAATGTTAGTAATGCATAGGTAAAGTAACCTTGTTACATGATGCAGTCCTTATTCTGGGAGGATGTTATCTACTTGCAAAACTGGTGGTTAACCAGTTCAACTGTTGACAAATGTACTAATTGTAAGTCGCTTTGGAGAAAAGCGTCTGCTAAATGCTGTAAATGTAAATGTAAGACGTTGGTGAAACATGCCATGTAAAGCCATAGGTTTTTCTGCTGTAAATGTAAATGTAAAAGCGTCTGCTAAATGACTTGTATGTATGTATGTATATGCTCCTGGATATGAATTGAAAATAACAGTACAGTATTGCTCTATTTGGCCACATAATCCGTAACGTGTATTTCACACTGGGCATCTAATCTAAGCATCTTCTTTCTGGGTGCCACCTTTAGTTCTCAACATAACGCACACAGGCGTGTGTATGCCACACCCTTTCACTGTATTAACACACATGCTAGCATGCATGCGTGGAACACACAGCTCTGAGCTTGTGGTGGTCCCTCTCCATGTCTGTGGTTTTAAGACTGTGTCCCCTCCGAGCAGGTGACTCTGGGGGCACTGGGTGATTAAAACACGGGCTGCATAGAGCTGGTGGGACCACTGCCTGAATCGGTCTGGGCCAGATTAAACATTTCACAAAATAAAATAAAAAATAAAAAAAATGAAATAAAACATATAATAATGTAATTTTTAAGGGCTCATTTTTTTCTAATCCAAAATGTACAACAATATAAAAACAAACAAGAAAATAAACTGGTACTAAAGTCGAGATGAAAATCTGGTTAAGAGAGTTTTGGATGAAATAAGAACCCCTTAATTGGCAGGATTCTGAAACCCTAACACAACAATAACAGTCCTTCTCACAAAAGTCCCTCAGTTTAATTTGTCCTCACCGGGCCACAGCAATGCAGTCGAACGAACCAATCAAGCCGTCAGGAGCTTTAGTGTCATGTCAAAAGCTAAATGGACGGGTTGTTAACTTGATGGATGTGTATTTCCTCAGAGTTAGCACTTGTTTCAACATAAATCCATACATCACTTTTAATTGACTGGGTCTAGACGAACTTGTGATAATTAAAATCTAAAAGAATTGCAAATGAGCTGCTACTGAGGCTGAGAGGCTTTTACCCTGTTACCGCAAGTTCCATAGAAGCTAAGGTAATAGCCTAATATGGCTCTAATAGAATAAGTATGCTTTGCTGAAAAACTGTCTGTAGTAGACTTAGAAACACCTCTGACCAATCAAAGCTACACTGCATTGAAATCATTTGTTACTAGAATTGTTACATTAAATACTAATGTATTAATGCCTGTTTCCCCCTTTTTATTAACTCATTCAGGTATCCATTATTATTTACATATTATTTACACACACACACACACGCACGCACACACACACACACACACACACACACACACACACACACACACACACACACACACA